>BMAO01038671.1:0-15707 GCA_019973975.1 Trichonephila clavata | reverse complement strand
TTTTAAGTTTTTATAAGCTTCTACACAACAATTTATTTGGAATTTGAGATTTGAATGTTTGTGTGATTCCATGACAGGTAACAGAAAAGAGGTCGATACATTACTGAAAGAAAGATCATCATACATCTTTAGAAAAGGAGGAAATCTTTTGAATCACACACACAATTGCTGAAACTGTTAATAGGAGACATTCATTGATTCAAAAATGATTCATAAACTACAAATCAACTGAAATTTTAATGCCCTAGCCAAGATTCGGCCGGCCACCTGCAGTGTCACCTCGAGAATCTTGCTTTGTAATGCGATCTGTAAAAAAAATTCAAGACTGTAAGCTTCACAAATAGCTAAAGGAGGACTGAAAGATTCCAAAAAGTTGTGATTTTAACCACAATTCGGAAAGAACTGAAAAAGGATGACTATCATGGTCTAGTTACACTCAAGAAGACGCTCGTCTCTTGAGTGAACAGAGCTAAGAGAACGATTTTGGCCAAAAAACACCGAAATAGGACATATAATATTGGAAAAATTTAATATATTCAATTGAAAGTAATTTTTGAATTTTTGGAATCAAAGAGACAAAAATATACCTGCTCAGATCTTAAGAAAGAGAATCGTTTTTTTTAAATATCAAACATTCAGGAGAAGGCATAATGGCTTAAGGGTGTATAGAAAGCCTTTTGTTTGTTGTTGATTCAATAAATTCTGTATTATAGAATTTATTGAATAAACAATGAACAAAATTGATTTCTACAATGTATTTAAGTAAAATATCAAGGCAAATGCCGAGAAACTTGCAGTGAGTGATTCTTTCGAGCGGCATTTCCATTCAAACCTTCAATTACATTCTTACTTTCTCGCAAACCCATATTTTTTCTGTATTTTGGACATTCGTACGTTGCAACAAACAAATCTTCTTGCAAATACCATTCAATAATTTCCTTTTTACCCCTTGCTTCCAAAGAATTAAAAAAAAAACATTAAGCCTTGCACTTGACTCATTCTAAACAGCAGCCGGTACTCACGCGTAATTATCACTTAATAGTCAAACGTGGAAAAGATGAAAATGTCTCATTGAGCACTGTTATATAGTTAGGAGGGTTACGAAAGCTAATGCAGCTTGCGTTAATTATCAATCGCAACTAACGGTCATTAGTAACGATCTCTTGTTAAAGAAAGGTAACTATAGCTTGGCGACAAAAATGTACGAAAACACGAAGTGGACTAAAATAAGATTCGATTTTTTTCTATGGTTTAAAGAGAAAAGGAAAAATGCATGTGATAAAGTGATGAATGGCTAAATGTTTGGGTACTTACGTATTATCGCGACGTATTGGCGACATTATATGAAACAAAGCACCTGGTTACCAATTCAGCCCATACGACACATGCGAAATCAGATTGGCAGCTTGACGTGTTATCTTGAATGTTGGTATTTTTGCGATATTACGTAGATGTGCCAAATAAATATTTCAGCTTATAAAAGGAAGGAGCTTTCGAATTAAAACAAATTCTTACGCAATCGACATTTTAGTAAAAATAAGCACTACAGAAATTTTTCGTATTTGCGTATTATATCGTCGACCATTATCTTCAAATTAAAAGACGTCGCCAAACGCCGTGATTTATGCAGCCAATAAAAGAAAGCCGTTGCCGTGCTTGTTAAAAAACAATGACTGCATTTGGTGATGTCATTTTATTTGAAGAAATTTCTCAGCAGTAATAATATGTACCCAATTTTTAAAAATACGAGGTTCTCAGAAATAATTATCTGTGAAATGATGTAGTTAAAACCCTTGTTTAGAACAAACCTTTGGAGATGAAGGAAAATTGTATCAAATTGCGCCAACATCTCTCGTCTCTCTGTATTAGACTTCATAAAGTTCATGCGATAACGATTTCATTCATGGTTCATTCGCCAGGTTGGCGATAAATAGAATTGCATTACTCAAGATCCAAACCTAATTTTTTATTCACCACGTGATAAAAGTATTTTAATCAAAATGTTGTGGATGCAAAGACAAAAAAAAAAAATGATCTCGTGGATTTTAAGTTTTTTATTTTGGCAATAAAGTCTTGTTTTACATAATTTTTTGGGGTTAAATAAAACTAGTTCGATTTTATTTAAAAATATATATATTCTCATCTTTTTTTCTTAACTTCTTTCCCTCGAAATAACGCATCCGTTGGAAGAAGATAAAGAAGGATTTCAAAGCAAAGAAAAATTGATTCTAATTGTCCATTTTTCCAACTGATAACAAGCTAATTACTTGTAGAAATTATTTATTCGTATATTACATTCGGTCAAAGAATGCCGGTTAACAAAGAAGAAATACTTCAGGATGAATACAAAAAAATGCGAAGCAACCAGTCAAATACGATGCAATTTAAACTTGTGCCTAGAGAAAGTCCTAAGGAAAAACCTAAGTAAGTTATATTTAGCTCTTTATGATAAAATAGGGGTAAAGTCCTCTTTGAACCCCCTAATTTTTTGGCACCAAAGGAAAACCATCATTTTTCAAAATAACCAACTTACGCTAAATCCTAAGCACGTAGCTTGAGTGGAAGAGTTGCCAACTTGACGCTAAAATCCTAAAAGATTGGCGTCAATTTTTTTTTTTTGCCAAAACAGGGGGTTTAACTAGATTTAAATTTAAAACAGGGTACCCATCAGAGCTGGCAATTTAATTTTGAATTACTGCTTGTTTTGTTAACCCTGCTAAACTGAAATGTTGAGTATCGACGGTATAACGCTTAAGTACCAAATGTTGAGGAATAAGTCACGCGTCTGCTCTCTTTTTGATTGCTATTTATTATTTGGTTGGATTGTCGAATCGGCCACTTGTCCTGCCAAGTGTTTCTCGCCAAATCGATAAATGTGCCAAGTATGGTAACCTTCCTGATTTTTGTAGCAGGGAGGGTGAGGGGTCAGATTGGCACAATTTCGCACCAAATTGACGATTTTTCAAAATTTGGAGGACCAGTGGCCGATTCGACAATTTCTCCCATTATTTTTAAACGACAGATGTTTTTAAAAAATAAATCAAATTGATCTTTTTGTATGTTTTAAAAGATGCTTACAGAACTTATGGTACTTACGTATTATTGAAAAAATCGCTAATTATTAAAAACTCGCCAAGTTGTTCCCGATTTCCTATGTGTGCTACGGAAAGAATTGGCAACCAGGTGCTTTGTTTCATATAATGTCGCCAATAGATTGCGATAATAGGTAAGAACCAACATATTATTTTATTATTTGTGTTGGCTCAGCAATGAAATTCGAATTCTTATTTTTGGAACTAATTTGAGTACTTACGCACTATCGCAACAATGCTCACGTTTAATATAACTTGCCAAGTTGGCAACCCCGATTTTACATGTGTCGTACTTGCTGAATTGGAAACCAAGCGCTTCGATTCATATAATGTTGCCAATACAATTGCGATAATACGTAAGAACCCTAATTTGCTATCGGACTTTTCCGCCAAATAATTGTAAAATTTTGGCAAGTTGGGAAGATACATTACAAAATAAATACTGGACACCAAGTTTTATTTGGCACGATCCCCCAAAATTATGCCAAACACATATAAATATCAAATTAGTACCCAAATTGTTAAGAAAATTTCGGGGTACTTCGTCAAGCAGGCCTTATTGTCGACAATGCACAATGTAATAAAAATATGGGCGCTTAAGTGTTAGCGTCACTGCAGCCAAATTTGCGCCACGTGAATGGCGCCATGATATAAAAACAAAAATATTTTTACGTGTTATATTTGGGGGGGGGAAACCACACACGCACAGTCGAATTTTGGCTGAAAATGCCGCGATTTGCGAAGCGCAAATTTGGCTGCGGTGACTTTAATACGTAAGAACCAAAAAATTTTATTAATATTAGCTCTCAATGTGTGTGTGTGTGTGTGTGTTTCATCTGTTTTTGACCTATTATGAAAAAGATGGATACTTGTGTATTATCAAAACCTATTAGCGACATTGTATGAAATGAAGCACATGATTGCCAATTCAGCGCATACAACACATGCGAAATTGGGATTGCCAACTTGGCGAGTTATCTTGAACATTGGCGATTGTTGCTATAATACGTAATTACCAAAAAAAACGTTACTGTTAAAAAAAACACCGCAACTTGTTTTGAAAATGTAGTGGTGAAAGGTTATCACCGGAATATTTTGTTTGTCGTTTATTGTATCATTTTTGATGACTTTATCGCTTGTCCGGAAAACGGAAAAGTAGTAAAATTTCGTTGAGTGTTTTTTTTAGTACTTACGTATATCGCAATAATGCCAAAGTTCAAGATAACTCGCCAAGCTGGCAGCCCCGATTTTGCACCTGTCGTATGCACTGATTTTGCAACAATGTGCTTCGTTTCATATAATGTCGCCAATACGGCTGCAATAACATCTAAGTACCGTCTTTTCCGTTTGTTGTTCTAAAAGTTAGACTGAAAATCATAACTTAGATTCTTTGGTAAAACTTTATTATAGCCCTCTCTTTCCCGAAAGTTTTTTCAAAACGCTTTTTTCAACGTCGAGAGTAAGGAAACTAGGAGAAACATGGCGTTCAGCCTGGCGGAGTAACCGTTTGAAAACTTTAAGATTTTAATGAAAGACTTTAGACTTTAGCTTCCAAAAATTGGAAGTTAATGACGTTCTAAAGAGAATAAATTGATATCCGATGGAACAAACTCGATTAACTCGAATCTCTTTCACAAATGTATAAAATTCATTTCGTGTCGCTTAAAATTCCACACATACATAAATATCTTTTGCTGAACCACATACCTTTCCTTATACTCTTGCACCAGTGCTTCTCAAACTTTCAATATTTGCGACCCAATTTTCAATCATTATTTCCCTCGCGCCCCGCTCTATACAATAACTATGTTATGAATCCAATAATAATATACATTGACGTAAAGCTTCAATACAATTTTGTTTATAAATAGTACAAATGATCAAGATAAGTATTAATTTTGCATATAATTTTATGTATGACAAGCCCATGAATTTATCAGTAGTTATTAAAATTGTTCTTAACTTAGTATTGTTAAATTAATTATCAAATACATTGTGCAGTTCTGATACATTTATAAGTATATTATATCCATGTAAATATGTATTTTATTTTTTAATGTATTTTGTTTTACTGCTTTTCTGTATAAATCAATAATATTTTTTTAAATAATCTCTTATTTTCGACTTTTTGATATGATCACGCCCCCCCCCCCAAAGAAGGCGAGCCTCACAGTTTAAGAAACACTGTCTAACACATATCAAGTCGATTCTTTCTCACTTTCGAATAGCATTTCCATTCAAAACGATCATTAATTGCTTTCTTACTTTCTCGCAAACGCATACTTTTCTTATATTTCAGACCTTCATACTTTGTAACAACCAAACCTTGCACACAGCATTCAATAATTTCCTTTTAACCCCTTACTTCCAAAGAATTAAGAAAAAAAAACCATTAAGCCTTCCACTCAACTCATTCTAAACAGTAGCCGGTACTCGCGCGTAATTATCACATAATAGTCAAGCGTGGAAAGGATGCTGATGTCTCACTTAAAAAAAAGGACTGTTATATGCACTGAAGGGAAAAAACCCAACTCATCGAAAAAATCTTTATAGAGTAATGAAATTTGGACAATGCAATTCTCTAGTTGACATGTTTAATTGATAAAATTTTCCAGACCACAGGTTAATTTAAGCTCAAGAAAAAGCGTTTAAAATATGAAATGTTGTTACATTAATAAAGCCGGTGTAACCTCGAGAATTTTGAATGTAAGCCTGCAAGTGTGCATGCATGGTGTCATACAGGTACCGAATGTCACTTTGTGGTATGGAGTTCCATGCTTGTTTTACTTGAGTCAATACTGGGATGGTCAGCGTTGGCTGTGGATGATGCTGGAGTTGTCGTCCAATAATATACCATCCGTTCTCAATTGCAGACGGATCTGGTGATCTCGCAGGCCAAGGTAATATGTAAACACTCTGTAGAGTACGTTGCGCTACAACAGCGATGTGAGGGCATGCGTTATCCTGTTGGAAAACTCCCCATTGAATGCTGTTCATAAATGGTGGTATTATAGGTTGAATTACCAGACTGACGTACAAATTTGCAGCCAGTGTGTTTGGGAAAACCACGAGAGTGCTCCTGCTATCATAGGATATTGCTCCCCAAACCAAGAATCCAGATATGTTTTTCCAGTGTGTCCAGGCCGCAAACAGTTTGGCGGCAGGCGTTCCCTTGGCCTTCTTCTAACCAGCATATGGACATCAATGGCACCAAGGCAGAACCTGTTCTCATCAGAAAACACAACAGATCTCCACTCTGTCCTCCAATGAGCTCTGGTTTGACACGCAATGGCTTGGAGTCAGTGGAATACACGCTGCAGTGTGCCTGGCTCGCATCTGTCCTTGAAGTAACTGATTTTTAAAAGTTCGTTGTGTCACTGTGGTACCAACTGTAGCTCGAATTTCTGCCGCAGACGCAGTACGATGCGCCATAGCCGTACGCCGTATACGGTGGTCCCTTTTAGTAGAACCACGTGACCACTCAGTCTTTTTGAGGCAGTACCATCCTTTGACAACTGGTCCCAACAATCATGCACAGTTCATACACTCCGGTCAAGTCTTTCTGCAATATCGTGGAAAGAAAATTCACCTTCTCGTAACCCCGGTTCACCATCTCGTTCAAAATGGGTGAGCTGTTGATAATGGCTTCTTCGTCTTCTTGTAGGCATTCTTTACTAATATCAACTCAATGCGTCAAATTTCACAGACAATTAACGCTCATAAAATTTACAGCATGCATTTAAAGTAGTTCTGATTTGCAAGTTCTGAACTTAAGAGCGAAGCACGAAATTTGAATCGATGTCATCTTTCAGGTGTATAAATACGCTATGAAATTTCGTCACAAGTCTTTCATGGTGGAGGGAATTTTTTCCCGTCAGAGTAAATTATTTCGGGTTTTTACCTCTCGAGAACAACTTACCGAGTTTGAACAAAGTTATTTTAGACACCTTTTTTTTTTGTTTGTTTTTATTAAAGGTTCCAAGTCCGCAAAAACTGATCGTGAAATTAGCGTTGTGTATGGAAAAAATAAATACCATAGCATTCAAATGCTGTGGTCGAAGTTTACTTCAATACTGATACAGAATTGAAATCTTGCTTGGATGAACTTTCCGAGTCGAAACCGGGTGATTTCTCCCAACGATGTATTGAAAATCTTGTTGAACGTTGGGTAGAAATTGTAAACAACAAAGTAGGATACATTATTGATTAATAGTTGTTAATTTTTATTGAAAAATAAACCAAAAAGAAATAATAGTTACCAACCCAATACATAAGTACTAAATAATTCCACGTATGTATAAAGCATTATCTTTCGCCTTTAAAAAATAATTAAAGACACTTTTAGGTTAACTAAATGGATATATCGCAAAAGTATACGCTTTTGGCAAGGACACACGAAAAGAAATGTGCTAAATAAAACCTTCCCGTTGTTAAGAAATTTACTCTGAATTACGAGAAAAATTCACGCGGAGTACAGAAAAGGGTTGTGATTGGTGATATTACATCTGGGGTTGATAGAAACATTTAGCAATTTATAACTTGCACCCTACTGACCAAACAGTGCCAAAATTATATTTAAACTATTTATATTAAAGGAATCAATTGGACTCAAATCACTTGGACAATTACGCTCAAATCAATTGGACAGAAAAAGGTAACCAATAGGTTTAACGAAAGCAAGTAGTCAGTAATGATAATTGGGCATGTTTCCATAAAATATTTTGTACTTACGTATTAGCGTCATAGCAGCCAAATTTTCGCAACACAAAATCCCACCATGATACCACAACAGTAAAAGAAAACAACAAAAATGAGATATTAAAGGTTTAACACTAAAAGAATCACCCTACATTTTCTTTTGCACAGGGAATCATTAATGGCGGCGGCAATAGGAGCCTTATATTTTGCCTTAACACTCTTCCTTTTTACTGTTGCTGTTTCTGGAGCATGTATTTCGCTAGCAAGACTACGAAATAAATATTGGTTTCCTGAATACCAATCCATGTCGGAACTTAGAAGATATCGGAATGCGGCGGTTTCAACGGAGGCAGTCCCTTGTGCAGCTATAGGAAAGTATGACCTGTTTTATTAATTTTATCTCATGTGTGACACCACTGGAAGGATTTATAAATTTTGCATAGAGTCACTTTAAAATGTAGCAGTATAAATATGTTCGTTTAAGTATCTGAGTTCTTTGGAAATTTAATGTCTAATAAACCATCAAATTTTCTACAACTACCTTGTTAAAATATTTGAAATCTCTGATTTCTAAATCTGCCTTTACTTTCATCCTACTGTTAATTAATAAAAAATTACAAGCACGTACATTTATCCTTAATTAAAAATAACTATTAACTCATAATGTGCGCATTTTGTACCCAAAACAGTATTTATATGGGGAAAAAATATCAAACATTTTGATAGGACTTAACCCAAAACGTACATTTATAGCTTGATAAAATTTGATATAGTAATTTTAAAAATTAGTTTGGGGCCTGAACTAAACTATTTAAAAAGTTTATATTGTAGAAGTTAAATGAAATTTTAATGTTAACATGAAAACGGAAATTTTTGAAACTTGCAGTATTGTTACACACCTCAAAAGTAAAATTTCAACATCACGAAATAATGCGCGTAGCGTCATGCAAAGTTCAGGAGCGATAGTGGTGAGATGGATGTGCAAATGATTAAATTTGAGCACGCAGTTGATCACGCAGTACTCATATTCGGGCATTAAAAGTCGGTAACTTTCTCTTCTCATAAACAGCATCTGAGGTTTTGTGTTTCATTTGTGACATTCAAAGAAACGTAGAAAAATGCTTCTGAAACGTCGGTGAACCCAATATCATCAGTAAACGGCCGGGAAACGTGACCTTATAATCAAACTCAATTAACTGGGCTTGTCGCTGCGCAAAATAGCAACTCGTGTTGAGCACAACGTACCGTCGTACGATGGGTTCAAGAAAATCTACAAACACGCCGAAGAGGAAGTGGTGGGAACAGGTGCACATCAGAGCGCACAGACTGGCGTATTAGTCAGTTGACTATTCGAGACCCTTTCTCGATGGCACCTGGCATCCGAAACAAGCTGCTTCCAGGAACAGGTGGATTTGTGTCCACCCAAACCATGCACAACAGATTGCATGAAGTACAGTTACATGCACAGGCACCAACAGCAGGAGTATCGTTGACCACTGAACACAAGGCTACATACCTGGCATTGTGCCTTCTTCATCATACCCAGACCATTGAACGTCCTCGGGAACTGTTCATGGATGAATCTCGTTTCTGTCTAAGGAGGAATGGATCTGTAATACTGGTCCAAATTGAAAATCAGGATAAATGTCTTAAAAACAAACAATGTAGGTCAGAAACCGATTACCTAGGCACTAAATGGTGCGTTTGTGGTCAAAGGGAAGAAGGCAATATAGATGTACGTTTAAGAGAAATATTATTTACTTCCAAAAAGGCTAAAATAATTGCTAAAATGAGCTATCACCAGCTATGATATAGGTGTGGCGGTAAGAATCTTGTCCTCATTGGAAGATTGCAGGCGTTTCCCAAACGTCAGCACTTGAGATGCTAACTCTAGTGACAAGTTTCTTTGATGACTGAATGGATGTCTGGTACCTCGAATTATATAGCTGTTTCCTAAGGAAAAAGTGCAGGCAAGATAGATCAAGAGATCTGGACGACCATTTATTGTGTCCATGATAATCCATGGCAACTGTGTATGCGTGTGATCCATCTATGGCGATGAATAGATCTGTAAAACGCCAAATTTAATGTATTTGTTTTGTGGAAAGTTTACGCTATGCTGAGACTTTATTTCAGAGATTGTCTGTTAATTTGAATTCTCTGTGTGGTTTGGGAAGTGATGCAAAAGGATTAGTTTCATTATGATTAGGGATGGAATGATTTTCTTTTCAATTTTGGGTTTAAATAGCTGCTCAAGCTTACATAAATCTCCCCTCTAGCGGTTAAGGAATAGTCCTCGGACCACACATTGCATTGGTATTGTTGTCTGTTTTAATGACATCTCTGTCCACCTTAAAATTTGGATTATCATTTTAGAAACGCCCTGGTTATATAATAACCTGTTTGTACTACCGCGAGGAAATCACACGATTGAGCTGAAACTGACATAGCAAGAACAAATCAAGCATTCTTTTCAAACTTCTAAAATTTCAGAGTCAGTAATAATGCGTTGACTAAGCAGAGACTTCTGAACTTCTAAAAATTGTATAATTCTGCAGCCTAGATATAATATGTATAGTGTAAATAGGCACTCTAATGGTAATTTTAAAATAGTCTATGATTGTCTGCCTTCCTGTAAAATGACAAAGTCATGAAAACACAGAGGACTTCATTATAGAATTTGAACAGGAATCCCTTATCTCTCTTCGAGAAGAATTTTTCTTATCGTGTTTTAAGAGCTCGTATGCTGCACAAAGGAATGACAAAAATTTTGTCAGGCTAAACTTAAACAGGTGTCTTTCTCGTAACAGGTTTGGATCATTCCACTAATCTTAATGGGGAAACACTTAATTGCGTTGTTTGATTTAAGAGCATCTTTCTGTAAAGAAATCACGATACATGCAAATTAGAATTACTATTTAATGTTAGTGAATCGAGTTCTAGGAGGAAGATAGCAGTAAGTTGTGTGTGTGTTGATGGTAGTTTAAATTATATTGGTGAGATTAGTATTTTGAATTATCGTATCTGAAGACTTGGACCCTTATTGTTCGAGACCATGAAAATAGACGAGTGTATACATTACTTTCTTGACTATTGATAAGTATTTTTAAGAATTATTATTATTATAGATTAAAAAAATGACTCACTCCTATAAGCTATTGCAAAAATTGATAATAATTGAAATCAATAAGAATAAAAAGCTTGTTTACGTTTTACAGATGTCTCTTCGTTCAGTTAACTCTCACATTAACGAGAAAGATAGTTTACTACAACTGAATCAGGGTTCAAAATTACGAGGTCAGCCACCTATAGCCTTCTTGGTGCTTCTAAATGGGACATTAATCAATTAATTTAATCATCAGATATAAGCTCATCGTTAAAAATTTAAGTTCATGTTTCCTAATTATTGATCTTTTTCCAGAGATATTTTGGCAAAGAAGGGATCTGCAGTTGACGCTTCAATTGCAGTTCTCTTATGCTTAGGCATTATCAATCCACAAAGTTCAGGCATTGGTGGTGGTTTCCTCATGTTATACTATAACAGGTAAGAATTTTACTTTAAAAAAAAAGAGCAAGACTTTCAAAATATTTACTCTTCTCATGTACATCCCTTTTTTCTTCAGTTTGATGTTACGGGAAGTTTGTACAGCCTTCGCTTCTCTACCAAAAAAGTATTTTGGCTAGAAAGATCGTTCGCAGTCCAAAAGATAATAAATACTCTTCAACAACACTAAGTGCATAAAAGTTATTAAATTTGATCTCTAAACATTCCAAGTATCCAAAACATATGGTGACAAAGATAGATGTCTCTAAGGATTATTATTTGACGAGAAAACTCTAGAAGCTTCTGGAAAGTTCTTTCCAGCTTATGTCAGAACAATTCCCCGCAGCAACATGGGAGTTAAATTTTTCAGTCTTCATGGTTAACAAAATTCTCTACGTATAAAACTCCCAATGACGAATCGATTCTGTAGTGTAGGAATACTCTATTTTAAAAACATGATAGAACTTTGTGTTGAATTAAATTTAATTATAAGATGAAAATTGTTAATGAGAAAACGATACATTAACAATTTTCAAAACTAGGTAAACTTCAAATAAAAAAATATTATTTTATTTTATTTTTTATTTATTATTATTATTATTTTTTACTGTTTGAAACTTAGGAGTTCAAGAGTAAATATAATTTTATTTTCCCTACCCTAATAGAAAATAAATAAATACTGAAAAGTATATTAATAATTCTTATATGTATGTTTTTAAGAGGTTTCAAAGTTAAAAATTCTCACAAACACTGAGAAAATGGATAAGCATGGTAATTAGCAAGAGTTGGATAACAGTCAGGAATTCTGAGACAATTATTAAGTAACAAGAATTTTTTTTTAAAAAAAAACTTGAAAATGCTTTAATTACTGAAAATATTAGGTTGTGTGTGTGTGTGTGTGGTGTGTGTGTGTGTGTGTGTGTGTGTGTGTGTGTGTGGGGAAAAAGAAATCCATTATTTTTTCGGTAGAGGGCTGTAGTGATCGGTATCTCGTTAAGTATCGATCAAAAATATCAGATGTATGCTCGATGGAAAGGAGATATTTTGCACTAAAAATATTATTTTCTATTTTTTTTTTTTTGGTCCATTCACTTGCTAGTTACAGGATGTTAAAAAGAAGTCAACAAAGGTAAAATTCGGTACATTTTACAATTCTTTGATAAAGGCGAAAATGTAAACCAGGCGGCTGAAACTGTGGATTGGGTTTATGGTCCTGATAGTGTAACAGCCAATTACGTGCAATTTTAGTTTCGTTGATTCCATTCAGGTATGCCCGTCGTCGAAAATGTCGATAACATTTCAGAAATTATCAATCTACTGTCACGTTGGTAGTCGTAACATCCTCCAGGAGCTAAAGATCGACCATAAAACAGTTTTAAACCATTTACACAAACCTGGATTTAAAAAAACAACTTGATGTTTGGGTGCCACACGAAAAACAAGATGGATCGAATTTCCATCTGCGAAGCCTTGGAATCATTGGACAAGGCTTCGAAGATGAAAATTCGATCCATTTCTTGTACGTATGGTGACTGGGGATGAGAAATTGGTCTCATACGACAATATTGGGCAAAAACGATCGTGGTCAAAGAGCTATGAAGCAGCTCAAACGGTGGTTAAACCAGAAAGGCTCTACTGTGCATTTGATGTGACTTGAAAGGGACCATTTATTATGAGTTGCTTCCATATGACCAAACACCTAATTTGGATATCTGCTATAAACAACTGGATCATTTGAAACTAGCGATTGACTAGAAACGGCCAGAATTGGCCAACGTGTTCCATCTAGACTACCCCAGACTATACACGTCTATAGTGACTCGTCAGAAACTCCGGGAGCTTGGTTGGGAAGTTTTAATGCATCCACCATATAGTCTAGACCTGGCACCGAGCCTTTTCTATGTTTTTCTTGTATTACAAAACTTCCTTTTAAAAATTGGCATCAAGAGAAGATTAAGAGAATTGAAAAACGAGTTTATCGCCAATAGGAACCAAAACTTCTATGAGAGAGGAATTATGAAGCTACGTTTAAAATGGTGCATATTTGACCAGAATGGTAATCCGAAACTTGTTAACTAAATTCTTGAAGTTCACTTAAAAATATAATGGAGTTCTTTTTCCCCAACCTAATATAATGCGATAATATATAAAGATAACTATTTAGGACATCTAGGACAGTAAGATTCTTGATAATTCTGGGACAGATAATTCTTGGAGATTATTATAAATTAAGCGGAATATTTTCCTGCATGTGTGACACACGAAATTTAACGGATACAATATTCAGAAAACTTTCCACCGAAAGGAACGAGCTAAATTGGAAAGATTTATTATTTGTTGTTGGATCCGACCATCCACGCCTTCTATTATTTTATAGAAATTTATATAAAGCGAAAATAAGAGGAGAAATTATATGTATAATTATTGTATAATTAATGTATAAATTAATACAATACAAACAAAAATGAATCTCTGATTAAATCTTGTTTTTCTCCTTCAAAATGTTTTTGTTATTGTGATACATTGACGAATTATAAGAACTTGGTGAAATGTTTGAACTCATTCCCCTTGTATTATGGTACCTATGCAAGAATTTCATTAAGGAATGGCAAGATTCACATTATTTCAATTTCCCTTGCTGCTAAATATTAACTATGCTAAAATCTTTAAAAAAATAAGGGGAGGGGCATGTTCCATTATCAGTATTTTTAGAATACGCTAAAATTTTCCATTACCTTTCTAAGTTCTCTTCTGCATATTCTACGATAGTAAACTAGTTATTTATTCATTTCTGTAATTTTTGAGAGTTGTTAGTATAATTTGGTTTATATAGAAGGGTTTTCAAAAATAGCACCCAAACTCTGTATAGCCAGATTTCTCCTTGGAAGTGCATAAAAAACGTCCAAGGAGAGTATCTGTATGATCTGTAGTTAACGAGAAAAATGCGGTAAATGATGATGAATGAATGAGGACGTATGATGGTTCAGGATGGGGGCTACGGTATGTTTCTGTGCTCCTGTACATGATTGGTTGTTTATGGCAAACTCCGGCCACTGGATCGGACCATTAGATATTTTCCTTTGGGGCAATCTCAAGGAATTGATGTATTGAGACGTAGTGACCACACAAATGGACACAGTTGCTAGTCTGCATGTACTTCAGTGGACGCCACGCTGCTGCTACGTGTGCACTTATCCATTCCACGGAGCTCTCAAGCCTACTTTGATATGCACAAAGGACACTTCGGACACATGCCTTTATAAATATTTGCGAATAGTGCTGTTTGTGTGCCCAATACGGTGTTTTCTCCTTGCAAATACGGTGTTATCTCCAGTAACTGTTATTTATGTAACTGTTGTTGTTTTGCAGAGCTGAAGAAACTGCTTATTACATAGATGCCCGTGAAGTGGCACCTGAAAATGCTACAGAAGACATGTTCTATGGCAATGCGTCTTTGGCTCGGATGGGTACGTATCATGTGTTTGCTGCATTACGTTTTACACAGGTAAAAGAGGCTCCATAAGCGAATACTTCGAGTTTCATTAAACTGGTTAGAGCTTTTTCATACGAATAAAGTAGCGCCTCATCTAACAGAAGAAGCAGATAGTTGGGAGCTAGTTTTGAACAGAAATCGCCTGGTCCCTTTACACAGGGTCAACTGGCATTTCCTGTTGTGCCACACCCTCAAGCCCTCACCTACTAGTTGACTCGACTAAAAGGATATTGTGGAAGCTAAGCTCCACATGCAGCTACTTGTGTATTGAAATAGAAAAAGCTTTTTATTGCCTCTTCGGACTCAATCATTGTATCGCGTATCATTGTATATTTGTGTCCGCGTGTGTATATGAAAGTAATTCTCTCCCCTTTTTCCACTAGAGGTGTGGAGACAGGAAACGAGTTTACTGACACAAAGTTATTTCGAGTGTAACCGGCGTTACAGTACCAAAAAATAGAGCGTAGCTTCTACATTATACAGGGTATCCCAGGATTATTGGGACAAACTTTAATATGAGGTAGAGGGAATCATGAAGATTCAGATTTACACAGCAACCCATGGTCGGAAACATCTTCGTTCGGTGCTAGGTGGCGTTGTTCACAAGAACATTGGAGGAAAACAGACCTGCTTTTCCTCAGACATTTGAGCTGTCATCTCCCGCAGACAGTGTTACGAACACCTAGCTGGCACAGATACGCCCCTGATTTATGGATTGGCAGAAAGAAATGCACGAGCTGAGGAAAGATTGTATCGCGAAAGATACTCCCAGAGAGATGTACTGGGCCATCAGATGCATCTTATTTGGATCACAATTGGTGACGGTACTCTTCAAAGATAGTATGAGTGCAATGGTTTGACTTCACGTTGCAAATTACGA
>BMAO01038670.1:0-17009 GCA_019973975.1 Trichonephila clavata | reverse complement strand
CCCATAAATTGAATTTAAAGATGCAACTTTTGTAACTTTGCGCTTGGTAATTGACCAATGGCGGTTTTGACAAAGAGTGCGCGCAGCACAAAGGGTGGAATTTTCCCTCGCTTAAAAGGGCGCCGAGCAAAAATTTTCAGCAGATTCTCACTCATAATAATTCTAATTTGATTCCCCAATTTTAGGACAAACTTAGTTTATTGTCCGGTGGACAATGCCAGCCCCCCTCACCTCGCCTCCGTTTCAGATAAGTGAAATTCTTATTGTTTGTTCATAGTTCTTTTATTCTTCAATTTTAATAGTGCTTAATCTAATCTAAATTTCGTAATGTGTTCAAATTGTAAACTAATTTATTTTAATTTTAATCCGAGTAATGTCATTAGTTTTGCGTTGTCTCAATAATTCATTTAAAGTACTAGCTACTATGTTGATGCGGACTAAGTTAAATAAGCGAACCTGGGTAGTTTTTAAGATGTTAGTTTAAAGTAAAATTAGTCAGCGCCGAATCAGTATGTACCGTAAAATCAGGTGTATAGCGCGCACTGCCGTATAACGCGCACATATACTTTCAAGCTGCAATTTTTAATTTTTTGTTACATTCGCCTTATTACGCCCCCCCCCCTTTTTTTTACGAAGAAACCTGAAATGTACGTATACACAATGCGCTTATGTTTTGAAATGATTTATTCGAGGTATTATTCCAAACTTTAGAAAAAATAGGAAACTTTTAAAATTACAATCCTTTAAGTTCATAAGGAATTTCATTTCTTTTAAATAAACAGTATTTTGATAAATGGAGAGGTCTAATTTTTTCCATGCTCATCTTCTCTTTATTTTAAAAGCTGTCATTTTTATACCAGCGTATAATGTGCACCCGTAAATTTCGATCGTAATTTTGTGTTAAAAGTGTGCGTTATATACGCCGGATTTTACAGTAATAAAAGTTAAATATATTTTACCAATGTAAAAAACAATAAGCATATGTTCGTTTTAGATTTGATTCAATTTGCCATGAAAAGCAAGGATATGGTTCTTAAAGTGTATGGGTATGAATAAATCATGGTAGATTGGAGTACGCCGCTACGTTGATGTCAGCTGATCTGTGAGAACATAATTAATACACAGAAGTTTTCATCCTTTCATGTTCATCTTTTCGGCCTGCATTTGGTGATTTATACTGTTACATGATCGATAACACAACGCATCATCTGACAAGGAATATACAGGGCTATCTAGACAGCAAGGATATGAACCATCCAGTTTGGCCACCACGTTACTCGGATTAAATCGCAATGAAAATGTTTGTGATACTTTAAGAAAACCTACTGCTTCTCAAATCCGCTGTCAATAAGTAAGAACATCCTAATTGGTGCACTGAAAAAGATATGGGCAAACTTTCCTCGACTCTTCCTAGATGATATTAATAGCATATCACACGGGGTTGACAGCCATATCAAACTCTTCGGAGGGCATATTCTACACTAAAATGTGCTTTAGGAATACCTGCGGTACATTCTATGTATGATTTGTTGAGCAATGTGTTGAACATGCACTTTTCACTAACTGCATTTAGTTTCAAAATAAATAATTAACATAAGGTACAATGTTCTAGTAACACCACATTCATAAGTATATCTCAGTGTTTGTGCCACATGTATATTTGTCTTCCTTCCTTAAATTTTGTGCACAACAACTTTATATAATTGTATATATAAAACTATATGAAATTTCTAAATTTATATTATATTAATACGTTTTTAAAGTACATTCTGATTTACATCATGCAAATTAAATCACAACTTCTAATACTTTATTGTACTTTCCCATTAACTTAAATGTTTATTTATAGTTTCCCGTTGTGTGTATCTTGCTCTACATACGCATGTATTTATATTTATGAAATCAAAATCATGATTAAATACATTTTATCAATACAATAAAAGTAAGCATAACACTGTTGTAGATTTCATTTATATCTCAAATATACTAAATATTTCCGAATTTAAGCTGGTTCATAAAAACCTGAGAGTGCGTCTTTTCTTCCAAAACTTATCCAGAATTCAAAATTTGTACATAAACCGGATTAAAAAAATCAATCCACTATAATTCTTAAACATGTCGCCATGAGGGCAAAAATATTGTCAAACAGTGGAATTTTTACCGTCCAATTTTTATAAAGTAAAACGTCAGACGTAAACGACGATAGATTTCTGGTATATCTCTCTAAGGCTGAAACATTTTTTCCCGTTTATTTGTTACCATACACACAGTATTTTCTGGTTAAACCTGTTGAACCATTTTTTTAAACAGTGGAATAAGAATAATGTACACGAAATGTGATCGTCGATCCATGTTTCATGCCTTTGAGGAAAACTCGCTACATGATGACCATGTGCATTCAGACACGGAAATGAGTGAATGCGAGTTTTACGTACTTTTCGGAAACACGGATTCAGTCACTTCTTATGAAATATTTATGTGACTTAGTTTTCATTTAGAATAAAGATTTAATCCAAAACACTCTAGAAGTTAAAAAGTCGAAATCGCTTGCGCATAGCTGACTAAAAATGTTATTCGATGCACTTAGGGATTTTGCGTTTTTTTTAAACTATATTTTTCTGAGATTAACGAATTCTCATTGTAGCCGACCCTCTTTCTTTAACTAAAAAAAAAGCTCTAAAAAGCTTTCGGCTTATATACATGGAAGTATACGGTGTGCACTTAAAATTATACTAAAAGTTAAAAGATTATTTATAATTAAATAATTCTGCAAGACGACTGAAATTATTTACTGATAACGACAAAGAATGTTACGGCTATAAAATAAATACAAATTCTGTTTTTAAATATAATGAAATGATAAAAAAATAAAAGCATATGCATTAATGAATCCTGCTTTTAAATTGTGGAACGCTTTCATTTTAATAGATAAATAACGATATAGAATGTTTCTCATGATTCTAACTCCAAAATTTGTCTTTTTATTTATTTGGAAGTGCAATCTGAATGTGTTTATACAGGATTAGTAAGGTTGTGAAAAAAAATATATGATCCATATTCATATTTAAAAAATCCTCTAAAATAACGTAAGTTATAATGAAATTAATCTTCAAAATGTAAAGATGATTAAAATATTAAACGCTTTTCTGAAGAATGCGAAAATTGATTTGTTTTACTGTGAGAAACAATTTTTAACTATACTAAAAATAAAAATAAAACATAATTAAAATAGTTAAAATTTCATAAAATCCTCGCATTTTTTTAAAATTTTTAAATTATGTCTCAAATAAAAGATTTTATAATGCATGTTTACTGAAGACATAAAAAGTAATTAAAAATGTTATAGCCCAGTTAACATTATTTAAACTTTTTAAGTAGCGTGATGTAATATTTCTATTTTACTCCTTTGCCTTTGCAGATGTGATTTTATAGATAAGGCTGGATAAAACAGTTATTTATTTAACATGTTGCAGGAATGATGCAGAGTTTAATTTACTAAGGAGTTCTCAATATAAATTGTGTTTTTATAACTAGTAAAAAGGTGCATAGGTTCTTCGTATGTATTAGCAATTTTAAAAAAACGAGAAATCTAGCTGCAAATCAAAGTATTTTAATATGATACGATTAATACATCAATTTTCAAAAAATATTCCATGAATAAATTGTCAGCTGCAAAAATAAATCGTGATATGAAATTCCGAAAAATCCTCGAATCCGAGAAAACTCTTATTAATATCATATTTTTGGTGGAATGGTTATGTTCGAGACAACATACTGGTAAACTTCTATTTTCATGTCTTGGAAGCTTACTCTTTTTCCATTCTGAAGCAATAAAAATTGTTTAATGGTATCCGCGGGTCTACTTGCGACAACTTTTTTAAAAGAAAATGGAGATATGGGGTGTTTTTTTTGGGGGGGGGGAGATTAGTTAGTACATTTTAAGAAAAATATGCTAAAAATAAGAAGAGTAAAAGAAATTATTTTTTTAAAATGAGAAAAAATTAGTAAAAATTTACAAAAAAATAACATAAACGGGACCCATTTTGTATCAAAAGTTTATGAACAAATTTTTAATTTTTCCAATTCTGATAGGTTGTTATGTTATTCATTTTTAAAATGACCTTCAGGATAATAGACATTTTAATTTTTACAAAAACTAGAGCACTTTATCTTAGTTATAATAAGAAATTGCTTAAATTAACAGTGATTATATTAACATAAGGGATTGTAAATTTTGTAATAAAGCAGTGATTGATAAATCTGAAGGTTAAAACACTTCTAATAGTATTTAGAACATGCACATAAAATTTCAGTTGTTTATTTTTGAAACATTTTGAGCAATCGTTGTTCGCATTTGAGCATATTCAAAGAAACACATTTCGAGTAAAACGCATTTTAAAGTATGACACCTTGCTTTTAAAGCAATGGCATCTACTTTTACTAAAACATTTGTAGTTTTTTTGTTGTAGTGAACGGAAACTAATAAACCTGGTGCTCTAATAAAGCTAATAAGAAGGTATATAACATAAAATCATAAAAAAATTGTCATTTTTTTTGAAAAATTCACAATTTTAGGGCAGTCGGATACCTAAGAGCAGACTTTAAATCGACATTCCAGCAAATTTACATTTTAAATAAAGAGTTTAAAAAATACAAAAAAAAAAATGCTATGTCAGCAAACAATATCTAGAGGGCATATCTTCAGGAGCAAAATTAATTTTGAGCAAAGTTTGGTACGACTTAATAATAAAGTAGAAACTAGCATACGGTTAGAGTTTCAAGATTCATTGGAGATTTGACAACATTGTAAAATTGATATTTAAAAGAAAAAGTAATACTGCTAAAATATAAATATATTATTTTCATATAATTCTTGCATTATTTATTATTATTACACACAATCATAGCCCCCCCCCAGTTTTTTTGATGTGTAACATCTTTCCTCTCGATCGCTGGAGATTTGTGGGAGTGATTTCGTGAAAAGGGACGGAAGTGCGTAACAAGAAGTTGGGGAAGCGCGCGCTATTCAGTGAAGTTCTGTTTTTTCTCCTTCATTCGGGAGCGGCTCCACCCCTATCCCCCCCAATGTGATCTAGGCCGTGGGATCTTTTGTTTTTGTTTTCTCACTTTAGGATCAGAGAAGAAGCTAAGTCATTTAGGCAGAGACGTGGTTAGACAATGACGAACGTGTTTTGATACCTGACTTCGATTGCTGCGTACAATTTAAACGACGGGGCCATAGAGCAGCTGGTGTTGCGATCTATCGTAAACAGAACAACTCACATGTTCTGGACTCGACATATGGATATTACTTATCGTCAAACAAGTGACTGGGTATTGTTAGTCAAGATATTGGGGACATATGTGCGGCCAAATGCTTATTTGAAAATGGACAAACAGTGATTTCGGTGGTCGTATACATTTCTCCGAATCAAACGGTTCAAAAAATTAAAGATTTCCTGCATTTTTTACTTTTACCATATACCGAAGGTAGTTCTGCTCTTTTTTTTTTAAAAAAAAAACAATCACTCGCTTCCATGATTTTGAGAGGTGATTTTTAAAGTTAACTTCAGTTTGCTAGAAGCCGAGCCACTCATAGCTTTTTTGAATGATGAACTCAAGCTCGAAATGAACACAAATCGAAATGTTGCGACAACTAATAGTGGTACTGTTATTGACGCTATTTTTCAACGGTTTTTAAATACTTTGAAAACACAAGTATATGTGTCATATTTTAGTTATCATAAATTATCATTACCACTCTTCCCCAAATTGAACAAGAATAATTTTTTTTGATAAAAATATTGCATTACACCTTGTGTTAATTAAATAAAATTTTCATTAAAGATATAATTATTCCATAGAAAATTATTTCCAATCATACTCGATTCATTTTTTCCGGGATTTAAGTTGCTATTGCGAATTTACCACGATAACATATCATATGTTACACATCCTATGCGACTACTGTAAGGCTCGTTTCTTTTCTTTTCTTTTATATAAAGCACATCTTTATTTTAAAAACATCTCTGTTGACACCATAAATTGATTTTACCAAATGACTTTATTTCTATAAACTCAGTCTTCAAAAGCTGAGAAAGTTTGAAAAACCAAAGATTAAATAAGAACCATGGTTTATCTAATCAATTACATAAAAATAAAAATGACACTTTATTTCCCAATAAAAATTGAAATTGAAAATATTGTGAGTTACTATAATAAGTAATTATTTATCTTAGCGGAATTCATAATCCCTAAATTTATTTTAAGTGAAAAAACATGTTTATAAATAAATATAAGATAGTGTTATATTGTGAGAAGACAATGTTTGAGTACTAGAAAAAAAAATTCAAAAGCCTCGTAAATAGGCTCTGGCAAACTTCAGATTGCCAACAGACCATGATAGTGTGGAGCATAATCTTAGTAAAATAGACATCCTTCCATCTAGTACATGCCAAATTTGTAATTTGGGCATCGTAAATGCAGAGCTCCTTATATACTCAGAACTAGATTTTTAAAAAATATATCAAAAACGCGTATTGAGATAAGAAAATTACACTGGAATCTTAAAGCATTCATGATTTCTTTGTAAAGACACTTATGTTCCTTTTCCTGTTGTTTAAGTTTTAACTTTTTCTTTTGTTCCCATGTTGATTTTTCCTGGTTCTTACTTTAAATGTTAGTTGGCTGGGTGGCGTGGTTGTTTTGTCGCTGGCCTTTTAACCCAAGGTTGCAGGTTAGACCCCGTCTAAAGTCGTGGGATTTTCATGATGCAGAACATCGACAGCGGTCGTGTCTTATGATTATACGGTATGTAAAAGATCCTTAGATTTTCTGTTTGGCTTGGGTACTCTCGGCATAAATAAATTCTAGTACAGGTTCGTATAGTCAGAGCTCAGGGCCTCTATCTGTGGAGGAAACTGGGAGTCAAAGTTACCACGGCGATTGGTAGCCGCCCTATAGGGTTCCGCTCTAAAAATAGATATCAGCTCCTGGGGAAAGTACTAAGTTTGCAATGGTAAAACTCCAATCCACAGCCCATTAGAAATAATTAAAAACCTTAAATGTCTGTTCTTTTTTATTATTTATCATTGTTCTTGGGGGATACTTGAGCTGTTTTACATATTTGGATTGATTCTTTCAATAAAGTCATGTGTAATAATAGTATTACAAAAAAAGGTTGATTTATGTATTTATCTCACGTAATAGCATGAAAAATTCATTTATGATTTCACATAAAATTCATTCATGAAACATATTCTCTTTTTTTTTAAATTAATCCTTTTCTGAAAATTCAAACTTATCTTATATAAAAGAGGAAAATAATGGAGTAAGTTCAATTTTTACACGCATTCTTTGTGAGAACGATTCATTTCACCCGATTCATTTTTTTCTGTTGAAAGAAGAAAAAAATTAATGCTTTAAACTCTTTTTCTTTCTGATTATCCTGCATTCAACGTAACAAAGCATATATATTCCCTCTCTCGCTCTCACACATAATATCTTTTATTTGAATAATAATTTATTAAATGACAAAAAAATAATTTACATCCTTAATGATTTTACTTCTTTGTGTGTAAAATATATATTTTTTTCAAACATCATTATCTCATATTTTGATTTTTTTAAAGCAGCAGCTTGGAATTAATCGAGGTGTTTTTAAGATGAAATAAAGAGAAAATAATTTTCTTCAAAAACGTGTTTGATTTTCTCATTATTCTAATACCTTCATTAATTTAATTTTTTTCCATCCATTTTTTATGAACACAATTCATTTTATTTTCATTGTAAAAAAAGTTGGGGTTTATTAAAGGGGATTATATATTTTATTTATTTTCTCCTTTTATTTCATTAACATAGGAACATTTTTTAAAAAACTTTGATTAAAAAATAGCAATTTCTGTAATTCCAATTCCCATGTTACAGAATTTTTGAATTTTCAAAGATATTAGATCAAAGAATCAAGAAATTTCAGTTTCTTATTTTATTCGTTGTTAAAAAATACAAGTAGATTTATTTTTTTTTACTTAAAAGTTTGCACATTTTTGATTATAAGAATTATTTATTTAAGGCAATTATCTTATTTTTTTTATTATTTAGATAAATTTATAAAGTATTTATTCAGGTAATGGTACATAAAAAGAATAATTTTTTTTTAAAAATTAATAATTTTTTATAGGAGTGGTTTTTTATAAAATTTTGAAATCCATAGAAAGATAACATTTTTCGATAAGTTCCAGTGGGAAGATATTTTTAAAATAACTTGTTTCCTAAATTCAACTTGTAATAATAAGAATGTCTAACAACAAAGTATTGAGTATTTTATGATCAAATTCTGGATCATCCATACATTATGCAGAGATATTGAAGTAAATCTTACTAGAATTTATTTTAATGTGAATTAATAAATTCTTGTTCAGATAGTAAAACTTGATTTTTTTTTTTTTATTAATCAGACAGCAAATTTTTTTTTGTTCGTTTGTTTCATCACCACGAAGAAATTTTACTCGGCAATTACATTTATTTTTATATTACTTTTTGGCAAATGGAATTGATTTTTGAAATATTTTAAACGAGTGACTACATATATTCTGTGGTTGAACATGAAATGAATTTATGCATTCACTTAACGCCGAGAAATGGTAATTTGGCTTGTAATAAATATGAAGTACTGTAGAATCCCGAACACTCGGCAATGGATAACTCAGCCGCATCCTTGCAGGTCGGAAAATATTCACGCGCAGACAGACCCATTCATCATAGCTGTCACAGTTAATGAAAAAATCCCGGAAACTCATGAAGACTTCAACGTTGAGGACATCGTACAAACTCCTATCACCCAGTGAGAGATAAAGGCTGTCGAAACCTCCTATCATTATTTTGAACAAGAGGCGTCGGTAAGGGACTTACCGTCCTTTCATCGTCTTCGTCATGAAACACCAAAACTCAGAGTTCAGCAAGGAAAACAACAGGACATTATATACGCATTTGTTTAAAAAAATAGCCAGTTTTTGCAAAGTCATCTACTTTTCTTTATAGACAGCTTTATCTCTTCATAGGCCGCCCCACTTAGTGTGGCGGTTATGACACTCGGCTTGTAATCGGGTTCAAATCCCGAATAAGGTATGGATGTATCTTCGGGAAAAGAAGTCGGACTTTCACCTGAAGTGGATTCCCGTCCCGAATGGAAAACAGCGCACTCCTTATGTTCTATGCTGGGATCATCGTTTGTACAATAAAGTCTATATTCTTCTATGTATGTACTGTATGTTTCTGTTCATCTATCATTCATATGTGTCCCAGGTTGAAACATACGACATCATCATCATACTTTCATAAAATATTTTTCTGACCTGTGTCTGATCAGGTAAACTTGACTATGGTTCAAAATTGCGAGGTCCGTCACCAAAAGCCCTCGAGTAGCTGAACAGTTCGACGTTAATATTCTCTCACTGATCAGGTAAATCCATGTGTATGATGTATTCATTAATTTCCATTTTAATGTGATATAAATGCTTCATGCCCTCATAAAGTGCGTATTTTTCCTTTGCTTAAGGGTATTAGGGCAGTTAATTTATTTATTTTTGTTTTATCATCAAGCAAACTATATATATAAAGTAAAGTACAATATTTTCTGAGAAACACTCAATCTTTATTAATCCCATTCTCAATAACTCGGCATTTTCACAAACTTGGCTAGCCTTCGTGCACCTTAGGCCGAGATTTCGGGTTCTACTCTAGTATATTAGCATTATATAATAATTAATAATCTATAAATTATAGTTAATCACAGCTAATCAATAGAAAAAAAATCTGTTCCTGCTTATTGGCGTATTTATTCGAATCCAAATCGCACGTATTTTCCATGTTAATGCTGTTGGAAAATTGGGTGCAACTTAAATCGAAGGCGGAAAATTTCTTTGAATGGAGAGAAATTGAACATGATATTAACAATTAGAGCAAGTATAGGTTCATTTAGAATTTTAAAAGTTTTCAATTTTGGTAAAACTAAATTAATTATTCACTTCTTATTAGTTTTCATTTTAATCTTTTTCATTTTGTAAATATATGGATATAAACCTTTTTCACTACTTTTTTTATTTTTTTTACAAAAACATGTTGAGAATTTGGGGTGCGGCTTAGAATGGACAATGGCTTAGATTCGAATAAATGCTGTATATGTATTAACGTAGTATACTTAATTTTAAAAATTATGGTATTGAAGTTTTACCGATATCATATCTGTGCATGATTTGCCTCCAATTTAAATATGCAGTATTGTTTAAACACACACAATTACAGTCAAACTTCCCGTGCTAATAAATTTCGAATATTTCAATATAACAAATATTTAAAAATAAAAAAATTTCCTTTCTTGCGATGAATTCAAATATTATAATATATCATTGGGTAACACTGGTTTCGGAGGAGAAAAAATTTTGAGAGCATTTGTTTCAACAAATTGTGATTTTTCTTTTAGTACACATTATTCAAAAAAGAATCCCTGAGCTCCTGATTAATGAGCAAATTAATTTAAAATCAATACATTATTTAAAGTTTTAACTAATAGAGTAATATAGGCAGATAACTTGATGGAAATATTAGTATTCTTGCACAAAGAAGCCTTTATTCATATTTCAAATATTTGGAGTTCTTTGTTTATTCATACGAAATTAAGAGAAAAATATATGTGTTTTTAATTCATACTAAATTTTATTTTCCCCCTTTCTCTTTTGTGAAAGACATTTATTCTTTCAAGGAATTTACTTTTTTAAAATTTTAGTTAATTTGTCAACGGAATTTTTTTTTAAAGGAAAACGCTAAATTCAACCCTAGTCTGGTTTTTTGCGTGTCAAATCAAATAGATTGATGTTACGATGCGTGTCCAGAAACTAAATACCGTTTAGAAAAAAACTCACATAAAATATTCTTTAAAGCAAAATTTATTTTTACATGAAAGAAAATGTCGGAAACTATGTTTCTACATAAGTATCACCATTTTTCAGTCCTTTTTCAGAACGGGAAAACAACATGTCTATACCTTCTTTAACACTAGAAAGACTGAAACAATACATACCTATATTGTCCAAAAGCAGTCAAAATGACTGCATTGTGAAAGAATAACTAATGTGTAAAAAAAATCTGTTTAAAATTAAATTTTAATATTTTTAAATATTATTTACATTTATATAACAAGTTATAGTAAATAAATAATAAAAAATTCACTTGGAAAAAAATTCTAAGAAATTGTGTCATTATATACACAATTGTTTTTCTAATTGAAATTAAAAAGCAGTCAAAATGACTTTCTTGAGCAATCCTAGTGCTAAGAAAAGATGCCACCGATGAACAGTTTTAGAAATTTTTGTGGAAAATCACTACAAAGTAATCTTATTGTAAACCGTCTGTTTTCATGAATTTTCTCATTTACTTTTTCAATCAAACCATCATTGACAACAGAAAGTCACTCACTCCATGCTTCTTCATGAACATTGGTCCACTCCTTATTGAATTATTGAACCCCCTTTTTCACTGTTTCATCACTCACTACATGTTCAACCTAAATCTCTACTAGACAGTGAATTTCAACTGTCTTAAAAAATTTCTTGATTTTTAAAAAAGACAGGATTACAGAATGCTCTTCACGGTCGGTGAGATCTGTAATCGTCTCAATCATTTAAATGCTCATGTAAAAAACAACAAAATCCTGCTATAATAATGTCTCTGTACTGACAATCAAACGGATACATGCGTACACAAGTGTTGAACTGCAAAACTACCACTGTGGTGGCGGTACAACAAAACGGTGCTTAGTTTCCGGACTCGCATCGTATGAAGGGAAATTGTACAAATCAAGTCAGGTTAAAAAATTTCATTTCTGTCTCACTCCCTCATGGAATTTCACATTTCTTATCTTTTTAATCCCAAAACATTTTTCAATATCATGGTGAAGAATAGGCAGGGTAGCGAAATGTTTTGTGATTTTTGCTTTCGTTTTATGCTCATAGACATTAAAACGGAAATAAAACTGCCTTGAGATTTGTAGTAGTATATGAGTCACGAGTTAGAAGTTTTGATCACTTAAGGGGAATAGTTGAACGTAGTAAAGGTACAATAGCATAATAGTGATCAGAATTATTCTAAACTTTTCTTTTGAAAGCCGTTACATTTAAGGGAAGTTTGAATTTAAGACAAACTTTATACCTTTATTAGCAGACACAATATGAAAAGCCAGTTTCTGAGATATTACTGCATTAATTGAATAATATTTGTAAGGAATCTGTGTGCGTTTTTGTATGATGGACAACCGAAGAAAAAAAACCTATTTCGAAAATCAGCAAACTAATATATATTCTATTCGAAATGTAATATAGTTGAAATAAGCTAATGGGAGCGAAAGTTAGCCTAAATTAATAATAATACTAAATTTTACTTGTCATGAGTAGATGAGGCCAGACAGACATACGGGTTCAGCAGATTTGTGGGGCAAATATGATAAGACAACGAGTCTTATACCAAAATACATTGATATTCCACAAAGTATTTTTTGTAGATATACAAGGCCTATTCAAAAAGTATCCGACCCTGAATTTTCCCGAACACAATAGAGATTTTAAAGTGGCATCACTGTACTCAGAGGAAGTTGACAGCTTAACGCTCACGCTTGGTTTTTTCCCCTTCGTTTCAGTGAACCAGTCGTTTCCAGCACACAGTCGAAAGAGGTGTTGTTATATATGTTCGTCAGATTTTTATTTCTCTGAAGATGACTGACTGACTAAATCAGAGGTACGGTATCAAATGTTATCAAAATCAATAATTTGTCAGATACATCAGTTGCTTGGAGACGATGCTATGGAGGTCACACAAATTAAGGAATTGTTTAACCGATTCCAAATGGACCGCACGTCGGTATAAAGTGATTCGCGTTCTGGGAGGCTATAAACCTCACAAAATACAGCAGTTGTGGAAAAGGTGGAATTAATGATAATGAAAGATCGTTGTTTAACTGCATGAACGACTGCTGAACAAGGTGAGATCAGTACAAGTTCTGTACATGTAATTTTGTGTGGTCATACGCACAGCGGCTGCGAAATTTGTTCCCAAGCCTCTGTCGGTGGAACAGAAAGAACTCTGCCTTGTAGTTGCACGGAATCCTCTAGAACCTGTCAACATTGAACTTGGCTCCTTGCGACTTTTTTCTATTCCCGAAAATGAAAATGCCTTTGAATGTATCCCATTTTCAGACTAGAGATGATATAATGTAGAACGCAACGGTGGAGTTGAATACCATTCCAAAAGAAACCTTCCAGAAGTGTTTTCCGTAATGAAAGAAATGCTGAGGTAAGTGTGTGAAAGCGCAAGGGGTCTATTTTGGAATTTTATTAGAGATAGGATCCCAATCCTACAAAGTAACTAAGTTACTTTTTCTAGCCAAAGGTCGGATACTTTCTGGACAGATCTTGTTATTCAAACTTACACTATCTGGGATTTTACTTCTTATTTCCTCCATGAGCTCACTTCACTAAGGTACTAAGGTAACTGGGACATCTGAGAGAAGGAAAAATGAACTTTTTTGCACCAACTTTAAATGGTTCTCACTTACTTAAATTAAAAATAACGGAAGTAAAATTTTTATGTTGAATTATCTGTATATTTATGTACTTTTAATGTAAAAAAATTTCATTTTAAATTACAAATAAATCTGTAAGAGAAATAATTAATCAATAACTGTTTTTTTTTAATTTTCAAGCATGTTCTTACCGTTAGGTTTTTGTAAACATAGCAATCCATAAAATGAACGAAATGAAATTTTAAAATATACATTTATAAAAATTCTAAAATTTTTTTAATTTAGTGATTTAAATTTCCTTTAAATTATATGCAGAAATTGTGCTATATCTAAAATTTGTGGATGTTTATTTCAAAAAAATTCATTCACTTTGTTGAAAATTTATAGATATTATAGTATACAAAATATCAGCATTATAGGTAAAGTAGATTTTGAGGAAAGTGTACCGGAATCACCAAAAAATGCATTTTGAGAAAATTGCAAATACAAATATTTTCATCTATGATTTGTAAAATAATGTATTTTTAATACAATATAAAACCATACCATTATTAATTGGATTATTTTGCATCATTTATCAGTGTTTAAATTGTAAGTTTAAAATTCTAGGATCCTTAGAAGTCTTTTTAATTACTCTTTCCCTATTTCATCAACACGTGTTATCAAAGATTCACACCTTCTTCCATTTAAAATACTAAAGTTTTATGTCTATTAGTATTTTTACTTCAATTTGAACATCATCATTACAGGATATTACAGAATCCCTTACACATATTTTTATTGCTATAAAAATGCACACAAAAAATGTCTTTGATGAATTTAAAGAAGTTAATTTGACGTCTAATTTAAATGGAACTTGTTTTTTAAAAATTATAACAAAAGAATCTCTGTTTTGTATTCATGCATATGACTATTTATTTTAAAGTAAAACCAAAAGTAATAAACATATAGAGAGTTATGAGTATTCAAATGTTAACAATAAGCAGTTAGGAAAAACGAAATGTATATTTTACAAGCTGTGTATTTAATTTAGAATAATCATCATGATCCCCTTGATTTATATAGTTTAAGAACTTCACTGAGTATTTATAAATGCAAAACTAGATATAGATAACATTTCATTAACAAAATATTATTTTTAAAATATTTTTAACTATAATTTAAATTTTCCGTAATTTTTGCACAAAAATGTACATATTTCAATAAATTTGAACATATTAGAATAATTACGTTCTTCGAATAGAAAAATTAGTTTTTTTCAATACAAATTAAATATACTACAGTTTTGAAGAAAGTGTTCCTGAATCACATTTACACACATCTGTTTACAATTTCAAAATTCAATTTTCTATCGTTCGTTTTATCGAATTCTCATAAATAATGCCTCTATAGATGCAGCAAAGTGCCCTCTATTTTTTAAAAGTAAAATAAAAAAATGCAAAATTTAAAGAACCTTCACTTCCCAGTTATCTTAACTATAAACAGTAGGATTCATTTGCATGCATCACGTTTCCTTCACAGAAAGAGGTTTTGAAATCAAACAATTCGTTGAAAGAATCCCCCCTTAAAGATTAGTTAAAAACCCAAAGAGAACACGCTGTATACAGCACTAATTGAAGTTCCATGGCATGAATTGTCGTATCTTTGCACCTTGACAGTGTACAATGCTTGACAAATATATTTTTATTATCTGTAACAAGCCCAAGAGGAGAGCGAACTTTCAAAAGTTAAAACGTATTTACTTACCACTACGACAGAAAATCGATTGGAGGTTTTAATAAACTGTATGTGAAATGGGTCAAATATTGAACTAGATTTTTTTCTTTTTTGAAAGTAAGAAAAGTTTTTCATTCTTAGCTGATTGCATCATTACCATTAACTATTACATTAACTGAAGTATTAATGAGCATTTCAAATCTATTAAAACAATGCAACCATAAAGTTTTTAATATTTTTTTTAAATATTTTATTTAGTTTTAAGGAAGTGCTTTCGTTTCAACTTTTATTCAAATACCACCTCCATGCAATGTAAAGTATAATCTTCAATACATGTGCTCGGATATTTACTTCAAAATTTTATCATTGAAGATTTATTACATTTTTTTTCTCTCTTTCTTTAAAAAGCTTTTAAAAAAGGGAAAATTTTTCAATTAGCCTCCACTAAAATTAGAATATATAGTCTACATACTCCAACACACATAAAGGTACTTTTTCAAGAAGTTTTTTAATAGCCGCCAAAACAAACATTCAAAGGCCAGGACCACGTCTATTACTTTCATAATTACCAGTGTTATCATGCCTATGCAATGTACCACTATATCCCAAAATGATAACATTGAGCTCCGAGTAGTGTTGTTTAAATAAAATCATGGGTTTGAGTAATGATTCTTCTAAAAAATGTTCTTATTGCTTAATAAACTGAGCGTCAAAGTCTTTACGTGGGGAGAGAAGATTCTAATGAGCAAAGTATCAGCTAAAGTACCTACATCGTCATTGGAACTCATTCAAAATTTTGAGATATATCGTAAGTCTGCATATTGTTCGAGTGTGACACTTTTAAAACTCAAATTTAACAGAAAAAACCCATTCTAATGAAAAAGCAGTAGATTTACTTCAGAATCATCAATTTCACATAATTTACAATAGATTCATTTATTCTTATATGTTATCTTACTCTATTTTTGCCAATGAACTTCAAATGCACCGTATCCTAATTAATAAGAATCATACAAGCGTTTAAATGACATTTTCAAAAAGTTGTCCAATTCATTCATACCAGATCATGGGAATTTTCATTTATATTAACAATAATCTTAAATGGTAAAGGATAATATTTTATATTACGAAGCTTCACAGGAAAAACAAACAAATATACATATGTATTTCTTATAATTTAAAAATTTTTTTCAATTATTCCGTTCAGAGAATTTTATCATGTATAATATATTTTTGGTGCCTCCGGTTTAATTTTTTAAGTGTATGACTCATTAAAAAATTATTTATAAATCCTATGTACGTAATATGTTAAATGCTTTAAAATCATTTTTAAAAAGGCATTGCTCTTTAGTGCTTATTTTTAAAAGATTTTATATTAAGAATGGATCTCTTAACATTTTGCTTTCATTAAAATATTCGATATTTTTATTTTTATTTTTCGCGTACCTTGAATTAAACACACCATAAGTAAATGACTGAATTTTGGCCCAGTTATCAATAAAAGTATATGTTCAGACTTCTAAATATTCTAATCAGACTATTTATCAAAATATATAAAAAAATTTAAAATAAGATTAGAAAAGATTTTGTACGTTAATTATAAACAATAAAACAAAAAATAATAATTAACTTTACAAAACCTTAATTTATAGAAAAACACTACTATTACTATTATTTAATTAACACACTTTTATAAGCTTCACTTTTATGTAATGAAGTCTTT
>BMAO01038669.1:0-32561 GCA_019973975.1 Trichonephila clavata | reverse complement strand
TATATATTCAACTTCTTTTATTCACACGTTGATAAACATAATTTATTTTTATTCGATGTAGGCGAGATTCGTAGTTAGAGAATAATGAAGTAAAAATTTGGTAGATGAAAAATCGTGTAGTTAATAATGAAGATTGTTGCCTTTAAAATCCATTGGAGCCAAGTGGTTTGATTTTTGATTAAAAATGCATTCTCTGAAGAATCGCGAGTGCTATTGGCGACGGACCTCATTATTTTGATCCTCGGTGAAGTGATGAAGACAAAACTTAAGCTAGTATACCATTATCTAACCTTCCACAACTTGCCTGTATTCGCAGTTCCCTGGAGGTCACAGACTCGTGGGTGGCGTGCCATGAGTTCGAGCCTTGTGCCATTGAAGTCCTGCCTTATAGAGGGCTGATAGAGGGCTGATGCATGTTAAATCTATCGGGGATTAAGCGACCTCCCGATGATGTGATGTGGAAGTTATGGGAAGGGTGTCAGCTCAGATGTCGTTCTCGTCACTTGATCATGGTTCTAAATTACGAGGTCCGACACCAAAAGACGTCATATAGCTGAATAGGGTGATGTTAATATTCACTCAATCACTCACTTCACAACTAGCCACTGATGTTGAGCCACATCAGATTTGATTTGTATCACCCCCTCTCTACGGTGGGTCTTAAGTGACACCAGGACTCGAACCCATGACCCAACAACATTAGTTGTGATTCGTGACTATGACCATTTACTTGACTTCCACAGCCACTTTGAGCCACGTGACGAATGAAGAGTTGAGGAAGGATATATATGAAGTCAAATGTGACCTCTTCTTCACATAGCTGTCTTTCAAAGTTGTAGGAACAGCTGCCAGTAAAGAATTTTAAACCTTTGACCGGATATTAACTGAAAATAAAATGGTCATTTACTGTCATAAAATTACTGATTAAAATTTTTAACTTCCAAATTAAATGATTGCCCAAAACAGTCATTATTCTTAATTATTTTCTGATAAATATTTAACAGTTGCCTCGGTATACGTGTTTTTCAAATTGTAAGGATTAGGAATTTCAGTCTAAATAAAGGAGATTGTGAATTCTTTCTAGTAAAGGCTCTGGTTGAAAATTGTGGACCAATTTTATTGTTCGTGCGATCAATTGGAAGTAATTAATTGTGCTGCGTTAAAGCGTTTTTCTCCTTTTTTTCCCCCTGCTTGTGCGAGAAAATTGTCTGGAAAATTCTCCTGGGAAAATTCTTACACTTTCTTTTTGCTGCAACTACAGACAAACGCTAATAGCCCTTGAAATTAATTTTGGGATGGCGTTAATCAAACAAAATACGTGGAGGAAGTGTTATAAGTGAAAAACGCTACTAAGAGAAGATTTTCAAGCTGATGACCACTAAAAGTATTCGCAACTTTTTAATTAGTACTGAAAAATGACAAAATATAAAACTTTCTATTTTATTTTTATCAAGTTGATATATTTCTTCTTCAGAACTAATACATTTTCCGATGTAATCCTTACCTTATTCATCTGATGTGATGTGCTTAACCCAGTACTTCTTACTTAGATTATTTCAGGGAATAAGATAAATAAAGTAGAAATATCTTATTCGTTTTAACAAATCTATACTATTGAATCTATAATTGAATTAAGAAATCCAGAAAAATCATTTTACATACTAATATTTCACGAACTGTGATGTAATATTATCCTTCACAAAAATGTTTTCCATTCAACAGAACTTCTTAAACAAAATTTAGATTTTTAGAGTATTAAAGCCATCACAAAACCTATTTTAGCTGCAAATAAACATATTGATCCATTGCCCAAATTCTTCGTGTAGCTGAATAAGGGGTGACGTTAATATTCACTCGGTCACTCACTCCAGAACATGCTGCCACATCAGATTTGACTTGTATCAGCCCCTCACCATGATGAGTGTTACGTAACAACAGGACTCGAACCCATGACTCACCAACACTGGCTGTGATTCGTGAACATGATCACTTGGGGGACCAATTGGAAGGATCAAATGTGACCTTCCTCTCATAGCCGTCGTTCAAAGTAGCAGAAACAACAACCAGTAACGCATTTTAAACCTTTAACGGGACATTAACTGAAAAAAAATTGGTCATTCACTGTGCTTTTTAGTTTTTGTATATGTTACAATTCAGGCCTGCTAAGTCCAATAATAAACTTAATTTAAATGAATATTATACGACGGGGGGAAATCAAATGTTTTTAAAATATTTTACTCCATCGGAATATTTTTAATAACTTTCCCCGGCTGGCTCTAGAACTATTATTTTCAAAATTTTTATAGGATAATGAAATATGCAATAATTCAAAGTCGTAAAGTAAGGGATTGGCTTAATAGGTGACCACGTCGTCTGATCATGGTGTTTTTTATTGTATTTATTTCAATATTTTAAGCCTGTATGTGATCATATATAATTTAAACAATCAAAATATTGATAATTTTTATTATATATATCCTTACATATATATACCGGGTGTCCCATAAATCCGCAAATGCATAAAATTGTAAAGAAGAGATATATTCGAATACGGTTTGTGGAAAAGTCATTCTCATATATAAAATTATTATATTTTTGGTAGAGAAAATAAATTAGTTACATTGTCCTATTATAGATGGTGCTGTACAGAAATAAGTACCAAAATTTATGAAAACAATTTTTTTTTAATGTGTTTGCAATCATTCCGCAACGCTAGCGTTCTTGCTCCATGTGTCCTCCATTACCACAAATTACAGTTTGCAAGCGAGGGATAACAACCGTTTACTACAGCATGTAGCATTTCCGGCTAGATGCAGTAAAATTCATGGCGAATAGCATCCTTCGACTCCACCAAAGAAAATGTGGTATTGCAATCAACTCGTGACCTAACATAATCCCACAGCCAAAAATCAACGGTGAGCGAGGTGGCCGTTGTGAAAAGTGACGGCTGAGTACTTGTTCATCTGTGAACGTTTTTTCAGCAACTGCTTCACTTTGGTCGTAATATGAGAAGGTAATATGAATACCACCTTGTCAAGGACATTATGTTCCTACAAGCATGGTACCACTTATCTCGTAGCATTTTTAGGTAACGTTTTCCATTGACTGAACCTAATATTGTACAAGAGGCTCTTCAAAGGAAAAGGGACCCACAATAATTTACGACATTTTATAGGACTCTGATTTACTTAAGTGCAGCGCCATCTACCATAGGATAATGTAACTGATTTATTTTCTCAACCAAAAAAATCCCCCATCATGATATGACTGCCACAAACCATATTCAAATACATCAATTCTTTTAATGTTTTTGCATTTTTAAAGTATTTACGGACTTATGAGAAACCCGGTATATATATAAAAAGACGCTCATATAAATAATTTAAGGTAAAATTCTCATCATTTAAGTAAACAGCTGGTATTTTGAAAAACAATTTTTTTCTTGAAAAAGATTTATATATTTTAGTCCTTCCAGTGATTAATTTTAACTTATCCTCCATTCTATTTGGCTTCGCATAAAAAAATTTCGCGTTTATAAAGCAATTGAAACAGCAGATCGAAATGAGAAAACATTAAAAGATATGAAAAAAGTGTCTAAGAGATTTATTAATATAATGGTTTTATAAGTAGACATTCAAATTTTAATGCCTTTTGTAATATTTCTGCAAAATTCCTATAATATATTTAATATTCGAAATTCTTTTTATTATGTGCGTGGTATAGTTCTCAGATTCATTTTAGAGCGTTTGAATCTACGTTTGATTTCACATAGTGCATCTGTATCTGAAGTATGAACAAAATTTGTGCCTGTATATAAGAGAATTTTATTTAAAATTATGTATTAATTAAATAACATGTATCAGATGTTAGATAATAGGACAATATTTTTATAGTTCTATTTTGTATAATTCAAAATTTTTCATTGGAAAATCTTTAGCCATTTGGGTACTAATACACACCAAGTTGTTGTGCATGTTAGCCAAGATGGGCAATAACATTGCAATATGATTATCTTGATAATTTTAACGTGTGATAAAGTGGTTGCCATGGGAATGAGAGAGAGACGTATGAATAGTTAATTTTCATTGGTCTTTTTTAGCGGTAACTCTGTTAGTTTTACGCACACAAAGACGATTTTAATTCGATTTCCTTAAAAATGTTACCATTATCATTGCATTTATTCTTCAAGCTCCTGTGTGCTTCAGACTTCTATTGTATTTTGTGCTTTTTTCGAATATGGATATTTCTAATATCATTAGTGAGTACAAGATATTTTTTTAAAAATATGAGAGCTGTACTTTTAATTATTACGGAACAAAAGGAATACCAAATTCCACTTTTTTGGTCCATTTTGTCTTCTAAAAATGTCTTTTTTCCCCTCTTTTCTTAATTAAGATGTCGCTGATTTCGGTCGTCATAAAATGAGATAAATGTGGAAATGACATGAAAATCAATCATTGCTTTTTCCTATTAGTAATTTTTTCTTCAGTTTGAATTTTTATTTATTTTTATTTATTTTATTTATTTGTGTCATTTTTAGGACAATGCAGTTTTCAATGTTTTACTTGTTTTCACATCTTTCTCCGGCAATTCTAAGCTCCTCATATTCTATTTTTTTTTAAATCCTGATATTTATATTTTCCATGCTGTTCAGGTAAATTTTTAATAACTTCATTCTTTTTATTTCATTACAATCTATTAAAGCCTTTTAAAAACTTTCATCCGGAAAAAGCAGTTCCTTAAAATTAATCTCCTGACAATTTGTTAAAGCAAGGCCGCCATCTTTGATTCCATATCACTCGACAACAAGTGCTCCAATAACAAATGAATTTCGCTATTTTTATTCAAATTGAGCTGGAATATAAAAATCTTACAGTTACAATCTGATATCTAAAACGAAAGATACTGAGTTACAAAATAGCATTTTTTTCAAATGCTGTAACTAAAATAAATATGGTATACTTTATTAGAGTGCAACAATGTGCACACGAAACAATCGCTCTATATCAAATAAGGAATTTTATTATGATTTAATAAAATTTTCAACTGAATAACTAGATTTTGATCTTATTTTGCGTCTTGTAATAAAACTATTTTCAAGACAGTTATTTATTTATTTGATAAGAAATTAATTTCATAGATAGTAATTTTTAATTGCAAAAAACGAATTGTGAAAGTTTAGAAATGTTTAAATCGCGCCATTTTTAAAAACAAAAACTCAACATCTAATGCTTGAATATTATTTTGAGTTTGAAAATTCTAAATTTACTCATTTTTATCGCTGATGCATATGATGTCTTTTGTAAAATATTTCGTGATAAAGCATTTTTAATCATTTACTGTAATTTTATATTTATCATAAACCAGACTGAAGATTTTATGTAAAAGAAGTTTCCTTATCAACCATAATTTACGGTTATTTGCAGCTATTTTTTCTCTGACTAATTAATTACAGATGCTTCATTAACAAATCTTACCACAAATTATTTTCTCTCATGAAGCATTGGAATAAATAAATATTGAAAGTACACCAAAACAGATCTTACTTTTATATCGTAAATCATAGATGATAATATATTACCCAATATATTTCTTTGGATGTAAAAAGAGAGAGAGAGAGAAAAAAAAAGATATCCTTAACTGGAGAAATTTTTTATCACAAGTTATTAGAAAAAATTGCGATTTCGTGTCCTTATTTAATTACATTTTGACAGTTAATTTGATGAAAAAAATGTTTCTTCTAATTAGTTATTTTTAATCGTTTTTCTCCTATGATCTGCAATAAATTAAATGCAAGTAATTTAATTAATCTGATTTTAAAATTTTAATTGATAAAGCTTATTGAAATTGGCGTTATTTTAGATCAGTGGTGACCAACCTTTTTGGGGGAAGAGTGCCACTCATTGATAAAAAATAATTAAACGTGCCACTTCCAACTTTTCCAACAAATAAATATGGAAAACTGAAAAAAATGTTACTTATAAGTTTATTATGGGAATTTTACGCAAACAGCATATTTTTATGGCAAATATATATATATATATATATTATTCAAAATTTAAAAATAATTTAATGAATATTACGAAAGCAAACTTTGTTCTTATTTTAATAAACTTTTTACAAGTTCAATCAATTAGGGTAATTATAAAATAAAAATGGATAGCTTATTTAATTCAAAATAATTATAAATTATTGAATTCAAAATAATCATTAAACGCTCAGTATTTACTTAATGTGGCTTTTGAATTGCTACTTTTTTTACCAAGTCATCTATATTAGAATTAGTTCTTACAGATACCCGTAAAATTATTACAGGTGCATACATCAGCTAGTTTTGAGAGATATTTATTTTATTATGTTCATAGGAGAAAACGCGTTTATTCATAAAAATATTGAGTTCCAAATTTCGAGGTTTGTAATTGCATTTTGACAATTAATTTGATGGAAAAATATTTCTTCTAATTATCTATTTTTAATAATTTTTCCCCTATATATGATCTGCAATAAATTAAAAGTCTAAAAAAACCCCCACTTCAATAAAATTTTAAAAAATGAATATTTATCATCTTTCACAAGAAATTTAATTTTTCTTTAAGTCTTCGCATGCTGCTGTTACAATTCCACCGTGCCACACTGTGACACGCTTGCCGTGGGTTGACCACCCCTGTTCTAGATGAATATGAGGGCTATTGGGATCTCATAATTCTGAGCCTAGGCCAATTGACGAAAATGTCTAAGCTGTTACTTCAGTCTTTTTACTTCTTCGCCATTGATGTGTTTTAAAATTTAGTTCCATTTCAAGTTCAAAAGTCATCTATGATATCTTTGATTTCATGTGACGTCATAGTCACATGAAATCTAAAAGTATTCTATAATCAAAAATGGATAAATCTTAATCATTTTAATCTGAATAAGTATGTTCTATGAATAACTTATACATTCTATAATTTTTATTTGAATAAAAATATAACTTTCAAACTGAGATTATGGACGCATCAGCCTACTAGTAATGGTCACCAACTTGCTGCGAGTTTGAGTACTGATGCCACTGAAGACCCTATGTGTAGAGGGACTAAAGCACGTTCCATCTTTCATTGCTTAAAGTCCTCACATTGGTGTGTTATTCAAATTTGGAGGGTGGTACTGGCCCAAGTGCCATCTTCATCACACAACTGCATTTTGAAATTACAAAGGACTATCGCCAATAGCTTTCAAGTTGCTTTAAATGTAACGTAAAAAAATATTCATTCGCTATTCAAGCTGAAGTTATGCTCCGAACCAAATGAAATATAACTGCAAATAACGGGCAGTAAGCCTAAATGCTGTGGGATGCCAGTATTGAAATTAACTTCAACAAAGCAAAGTTTCTCAAACTGTGGGGCATGCCCCCTAGGGGGGTGATAACTCAACGAGGGGGGCGCAAGCATATTGAAAAGTTGAAAACAAAAGAATACGTAAAAATTATTGATTTATTGAAAATACATTCTGAGATGATAAGAATTAAATACATATTTACACTGATGTAATATTCTTATAAAAGTATCAGTACTGCACAATGTATTTTATAATCAATTTAGCAATACGAAGTTAAGAATAAGTTTAATATATGCCAATGCTTCCATGGGCTTGTCATTTCTTAAATTTTTTTACAAAAATTAACAGTACGTAATAGTAGTAAATAAGTATATACAAAGTTTATAATAATCCTTTAACTGATAATAGATATTCGCTCTCCAAAGTTACCGTTTTCTTCGCAGGCATGTATATGTGATGTATTGGGGGGGGGAGGAAAGGAATAAATAAGCAAATCCTCTGAAATAAATAGTTCCTTCACAAAAATATTGACAAGATTATTTTTATTGCATTCCAAAGACTTCGGAATAGTTTTATGAATAGCAGTGCACAGAAAATATCATACTACGAAACAACGCGTATATACGTAAGGGGCAATTAACATTTTGGTTGATCGAGACGTTTATATACGCCGATAGCACTTAAGAGGTTAAGGTCATATTGTAGCTTTGGCGTCAAAGTTTAGCATTCTTGAATTTGATACATTGTTATTGTATGAAGGAGGGCGTGATGAAAATTATGATTGAATATTGGGTCGCAAATATTGAAAGTTTGAGAAGCACTGCGATAGAGTTCAAATGAGAGAAAGATGAGCTTTAATCCAAAGTAAACATAGATTTATTATCATGAACATGAAGTATAATCCATTATCAATAATATATTTCCTAATTAAAATAATTTATAATTAGTATTTATATGTTAATAATTTATAATTATTATATATGCTATTTTTACTTCCTGTACGACAGGACGACCGGAATTCATACCGCTCAGTTTGAATAAAGTCGAGGAAGTGAAAGCTGTAGAGGGCGTGACCAGCGACAATAGCGAAAATGTACAAGGTGCCAACAATAACACTTTAAATGTTTTTCTAAACACACATAATGCTAGAAAAATGAGACAAACGAAATACAAAATTTCGAATTAGCTACTGGTCTTAAACAACTGAGAGAGGTCCCAATTGGGAATAATTGGAGCAAGTTAATTAGATTACGATAAAATGAATGTTTTTACTGCGTATTTTTTCAGTTAATAAAATCATGAACAGCTTGTTCTTTTTAGCGAACACTATCAGAACTAAAACAGCACTGGAGAAATAAAACAGCGGATGTAGTAATTGCAGTTAACGAGGTTCGCATTTAAGCGGAATCGATTTTTCAGAAATTAGGTCGCTTGCCTGATATGACTTAAAAATCGACTGAAAAATAAAAGTGTTTGTTAGGGATAATTTTCAGCTGTTTCTTATGCAGATACATTGATTGCTTGTTAACGTTGCATTCAGACGCAACTGGAGGGTTATTACCGACGAACCCTGAACGGTTAAGTGACGAGGTAATATGTTGCCAGGTTGTTTGTTATAAGATACCAGAGAGTAAATTTTATACTCTACCTTTTCAAAATTAGTATTGAAGTTTTCCCCAAGGTGGCTTTGTTGTATGTGGGAAGAGAGTTGTATTAACTTAACATAATGCAAGATGATTCACTACCGGACTTACAAACTTACAGGGTGTGTGTGTATAAGGTACAGAAAAGACTCTTCCCATCGGTATGCAGTGTCGCAAATACCGTAGTTTCGAGCTATGGTGCAGAGAAGATGAGAAAAAGAACAGAAAGGGCAACACATTAATGGACAAAAAACTTTTTATTGGAAGGGGATTATAACAGGGGTTCTAAATTACAACAAAAAGTCGTCTGGCTGACCTGACAGCGGCGCTGCATGGAGTTTCTTACGTTCTCGAAGATTCCTTACATGCCAAGCACCCTTGCAGCAGTTACAGATAATTTAGTGATGAGATCTTCAACTGAAAGAATGGGTGTCGCGAACAGCAAACTCTCCATGTGACCAGAACCAGACTCGCGTCACCTTCTGTTCATACTAGCAAAGGTCGTGGTATGTGGAACACTCCTGTTCGGGTAACGTTTCTGGTACAGCCGCCAAGCGGTGTGACCATTGCATTCCGCAGTTCCATACAAGATCAGCAGATAGACCGGTTCTTGGTTTGAATACCAGTTCATCCTACTACCCCGGGAAATGGATCGTAAATGATGACTTCTAACAGGATCTGTTTTTACGATACCTTCCATTCAGTGCCATCTACTAGAATACTGCCTTGTTTGGCTTGGATGCTCTCGGCAAAATTAAATCCTGGTACAAAGTTCGCATCGTCAAGAGCTCAGGTGCTTCCCTCTGTGGAGGAAACTGGGCGTCAAAATTGCTTGCTGTAATTGGTATCGCCTATGTGGTGCAGCGCTAAAAAGTGGTACCAGCTCCGGGGGAATGTACTAGGTCTGCAAAGGTTTAAAATACCAATGCGCAGCCCCATTGAAAAAAAAAGAATACTGCCTGGTGAAAACTCCAGAACGTAAGGAATCCCTTGCAGCGTCACTGTCATACATGCCTGACGATTTTCGGTCGTAATTTGAAACACCTGTTGTAGTACAGCCCCTTTAAATAAAATGTTTTTCTGGCCCTTTAATGTATTGCTGTTCTTTTCCTCTTCTTCTTTGCACCATAGTTTGCAACTATGGCCCTTGCAACCCTGCATTCCTATGTGATTCCGAATCGTCTCTCTGCCCCTTACTCACCCTACTAGTTTGTCAATCTGGTAGCGAATCACTCTGTGTAAAGCAACGCGAGGGATATTGGCGATGGACTTCGTAATTTTGAACCTCTGTTAAGTGACACCTTAGCTCCTCTGTACTAACTATCCCACTATAGTAACGGGATGACATTGAGTCTCGACAGATTAAACATGCATCAGCCCCTCGACAACGTGGGTTTTCAGAGTCACCAGAACTCAAACCACGACACTCCAACTACGAGTTAGTGACCATAAGCACTAGAATACGGAGGCCATTTGCAAAACGTGAAAGCCAATTTAAATTCCAAATGATACTAAAGAACCTAAGTGAATTGATTTATAATTGTATTTTGAAGCCTATGAAACTCCGCTACATCTCAATCAAAAAAAAATTCGAATAAAGCATCGAAAATTGTTCCCGCAACTGATCCCTAACAAAATATGTATTACAACAACATTCTTTGTCTTGTTATCTTTAATTTATATCTCCGCCCAGCTATAATCAATTGCTCTATACTAATATCTTTTCAAGTGGGAAAGTACTCTCAATAAGCATTCTACTGAGCTGGCATAGTTTCAGAGTCGTTGTGTATCGCTTTCCTGACACATCGCCCTTCCATTCATTAAACTTTCTATATTCACTTCAATTCACTTTTCGTACTTCTTATAAAGTAATAATTATTTGCATACACTACGATGTCATCAAACAATGAAGTAAAGTAGCCAAAGAGGATAATTAAGGGAAATATGCATAAAAGTCCGCTACAGTATATTTAAAAAAAAAACAATGTATTTTTTTTCTCCAAAATTCAACGTTATAAAGGTTAACATTAATAATTAAAATTATTTTCTGATAGAATTGAGAATTATTGTTATATTGTTACAAACAATAATTTTAAAACAAAACAACACTTCAACCCTTATTGAGTAACGTTTACTGTCAGTTTAGGGAATTGTTTATACATCCAGTACAAAGTTACAATATAATGTAGAAAATATAATGCATTACATCAAAATATAAAAACATAACTTTAACGTTTATAATCGAACATTTTTAACCCAGAAAGATTTCCCTTGATAAACGTAAATAATTAGATTCCAGTTTTAATTTCAAAGTCCCATTGTTTCAACGTGTCTAACCTTAAACAAAAATCTTTCTTCAAGTCAACTTTAAACAAATTCAATTTGTTTAATACCATTATATGTACATATAGACCACAGAACTGCAAACAAAAGGGGAAGAAATCCCTGCCACCAGTGAGCTTTACACCCGATTCTATTCGCTTGTTTGCAATCGATCTGTAAATACATAACAAGGAGACTGCAGCTTCTCTTTTGGCATTTCTTTCCAGAAGTTTTCTGGAGTGGAAAAAGTTTTAATTTGTAAGCGCAGTTCTGAATTCTGGCTGCCACCGCACTGTTTTACTGGATTTTATGCATTCTTTCAGCCAACGGCAGGTGGCAGACACGACCAATATTGATTCTGTTGAATTAATATTAGAAGTGGAAGAATGACACTGCGACAGAATAAATTCGCCCTGCGGTGTCTGTGTTTGCAGAAGTTAAAAGATGCATTTGTAACGCCGTCGACTTTTTTCAGATTGAAGAGAGGTATTGTTATTACAACATATCCCGTCAATGTGTAATTTAAGAACTTCTTTCGGTACTAAATTGACATATTTTACAGAATCTTCGTCTGGTATTGAGAAGGAAGGGGAATTTAAGGTATAAGTAATTCTGTTCTTGAGCTGTGAGCTGAGCATTGGTAGCAAATATTCGCCATTTGACATTGAGATTGGTACTGCAAGTATAATCTTACTAATAATTCCTCACCCGTTTCGCTGAGTATTTCATGATGTTTTATATATATATATATAAATTATTGATATCTTATCATTATAAGAATTCGATTGTATTCAAAAATCTACGTATAACTCTAGTCTCTTAATTTAAAAAGAACTTCTAAATAATAATTTCTAAAATCGAAGTAAAATTATCATTTACGCTCTCGTACACCCCTACCTAAATGGATTTCTGCAAAAATCCATTTTTAGTGCATCTCTACTCAATAAAATAAACATGATTGCCAAATTTCAAGTCTGAATCTGATACTTCAAAAGCAGAATTTTTTTTATAAATTAGCTCCAGTAATCACCTTTTAGAGTCAACTTCAAACAAACTCAACAAAAACATACCTACCAAATTTAATTAAAATGTGGTTCTGGTATTCGAAAACTGAACAATTTTTTTATTAATGGACCGCAAAAAAGATCCCCGCTTACCTATTGGAGTCGATTTTCGTAAAATCCATTCTTAGCGGATCTATATAAAATAAAAGAAACTTGCCTACAAAATATCAAGTATGAAGGTATAACTGTTAAAAGTGGCCGTGGTAGCCTAGAGGTCAAGGTAACAGTCTCGTGGCCGGCGAGCCTATTACCGTTGAAGATCCACCGTGCATGGGGGCGAATGCTCGCCAAATTTGTTGAAGCTCAACACCTTCGTGTGGTGTGATGTTTAGGAGAGGATGTGCCAGCTCAGGTATCATCCTTGTCACTTGTCCTTGGTTCAAAATGACGAGGTCCGTTGCCAAAATCCCTCGTATAGCTGAATATTCTGACGTTAATATTCATTCCATCATGACATAACAAGAAGATGGAAGTTCCACGATTGTAGATGGATAATAACATAAGGCTACACTGTCGTTTTTTTTCATATCCCAGGTTAGTTGGAATCTCGTAATGGTGCGGAAGTTTGACGAGGAGGCTCCAACTCAGGTATTGTCCTCGTCACTTGACCGTTGTTCTTAATAAAGAGGTCCGTTGCCAATAGGCCTCGTGATGCCTAAAAGTGCGGTGTTAATATAACACTCTGACACTCTAGATTCTGTCATTGGAGTCTAACTATGCTCTTCAGAACTCATTTCTCTTGAAAACCGTAATTGTGTTCTCCAAGAACGATCAGTATACAATCAATTACATTTCGTTTTATTGTTATTAACCAGGGGGAAAAAATATTTTTCTTTTGAATTAAAAGAAAATGCAAAAATGTCACATCCAAGAGGTAAGATGAAATGAAGGTAGCATAAGAAAAGTAAGTATTTCAGTTTTGCAATGGTAAAATAATTTGCAAGGAAGGATTAAAATATAAAAATCTATAACACACACACACACATATATATATATATTATATATATATATATATATTACTTTTTTAATCGCGGGTATCAGGTAATATCATCTTTTTATTTTTAATATCTTCCATGGTTATTTGACCAATTTTATTCGATATAAAATGATTAAGAATCATTACTTTTTCCTCTCTTATGACTTAAACTATATACTCTAAATATGAAAAAAATACCTCTATGAAACAAACTTATAAAACTAATTTTAATGTAATGGCTATTTTTGAGAAAATTATATGAGTGTCCAGTGTGAATGAAAACAGTACAATGAAAAATAAAAAAATGCAAAAATCAAATATTCATAAACAGTCTTATTTTTAGCACAAAGATAAGTCTTATAATTGACAAACCAAGACTGAGAATCTATATGGGCCGTGGTAGCCTCGTGATTATGGTCCCGAACTCGTTATTGACCTGTCTTGAGTTCGAGCCCTAGAGTCACTGAGGACCCTCCATATAGAGAGGCTGATGTACTTCACATCTGTTGAGGCTCAAAGTTATCCCATTGGCGTGGCATGGAAATTAGAAAATCGAAGTGGCAGCTTAGGTGTCATCTTGGTCACGTGACAGAAGCTTAACCCCTTAACTGGTTTACCCGTACACTGTGCGGGCCACCGAAAGCTGACTGCAACCGGTTTACCCGTACATTGCACGGACGCTCATATTTTCTTCTTTCTATATCTTTGATGTGCACACATATTTTTAATTCTTATTGTGAAATTAATAGTGATAGAGTGTTTTTAAGGGATGCAGTTTGTCCGTGGTTCTGAAATACTTTTTATACGGGATTTTCTTTGAGGGTGAAAGCGAGATCTTTTCATCGAAGGCAAGAATTTAGAATCTGGAAGATATTCCATAAAAAATATGGATTGACAAAGCAATGTGCAATTTGTTGCTTGAGAAGAAAGGAAAAAGGAAAAGTAGTTCACACCTCTAACATCCTATATTACCTCTAACCCCATTGCAATGTAAGACTATATATATGTATATAGATATATATATATATATATATAGTCTTACATAAAGCTGAGGAAAGTTATGCTTATATATATATACATAACTATTCTCAGCTTTTTGAAAAGAAAGTACGAACATGATTTTTTTTAATGATGAGAGAAATTCTTTAAGGGGTTATGAAATAGTCTTCATAGAATGCAGAGTTTACTTATGAAACGCAAACATATAGTGGTTTTTGTGTTCCAAATTATAAAATAAAAAATAGTGTTAAAACTTAAAAAACTAATGTTAAAATAAAATTCTTCCATTTTCACATTCTGTTGAGTATTATCCTTTTTTTATACAATAAAAAAGTGCCTATTTCTGAAAAATTTTGAGCAAAAAAATTGACTTTATTAATGGTTAAATTTACGAGGTCAGTCTCCAATAGGCCTCGTGCTGCTTTTTAGTGGTACGTTAATATAACTCACGCTCCGTAAATACTTTCATTGGAGTCTGTGCCCCTCAGGGTTCTTTTATACTGTGAACCATAGTCGTTTCTCTAAGGGCAATTATTACACAAAACAATATTCATGGTTTTCAACCAAAGAGAAAAAAATATTTTTTAAAAAATGCAAAATTATATTTCTTATTCAAGGGGTGTTGTTTGAAATGAAGATATAACATATGAAAAATAAGTATTTCAATTTTACATTGAGAAAATAATTTGCAAAGAATCACGCTGCTGATATCTTCTTTTAATCTTTAATGCCTTTCGATCGTCTCTTCAACAATGACGAATTCGGTATGACATGTAGCACAACATTGCTTTCCACACACATACATCTTTTCTTTTAATTTATATTTCTAAGCACTATTATCCATATAAAAATGAAAAAAATACTCTCTATGAAAGAAATTTATAAAGAAAAAGTATTTTACTATTATAGTTCTTATTTTGAAGAATATAACAAGTTTTAATGTAAAAGAAAATAAAATAAAATACAGTATACGAATAAAATAAACGTTCTTAAAAGGCTTTATTTTTTATACAAAGATAATTTTTTGTTCAACTAGTCACTTTAAAGATTCCATATAAGAAAAACTCCAAACATAAAAGATACAAATTGACGACAAAAAATACATGTTTATAATTTTTTTAATACTGTATATTTTTAAACAAAAAAAAAAACGAGAATTACCTTTTAGTGGCATTTTATAAGAGTTACCCAAATGTGAAAAGTGTACAAATTGTATAAAAAGAATGTCTTTCTAGGAAATCAAAAGAAATTTCCATGGGTGTTGGGATACAAATCCCATTATTTTGGTAGCAGTTCTATGCCTTCACTCTAGAGTGAGTGAGTGAGTGAATATTAACGTCGCACTGTTCAGCTACACGAGGGCTTTTGGCGACTGTCCGAGTAATTTTGAACCATGGTCAAGTAATTTTGAACCGCGGACGACATCTGAGCTGCACCCCTCTCCTAACTACCACACCACACCAACGAGAGGACGTTTGAGCTCTCACAGATTTAACGTGCATCGCTCCCCTACACGGTGGGTCTTCAGTGGTACTGGTATCGAACTCATGACACGCTAGCCATGATCCGATGCCTAGACCACCTGGCTACCGCGGCCACTCTTCACTCTAGAAAGAACTTTGTTAATTCTTGAGGAAATCCTGCTCAGCTACCTTAATTTCATCATCCAAATAGAAACTATATCTTGAGTAGACTAAAAGCCTAGAAGTCCCTGGGTGACAAATCCGGACTGTACGGTGGGTGTTTAAAATTTCCCAATGGATTTCTTAAGATGGCCTTGGTTTCATGGGAGACGTATTGGTGGACATTGCCATGGAGATCCGGTATCGCACACAAAAATTCTCCCTTCTCAAAATTTTTTCACCAACTGTTCCCGGACGTTCGACCTAAACAGTGTTAATCATAGACTGCTACTATTTATCAATAAATTTCAGCATTAAACTCACCTCCTGCAATCAAAAACCATACTACCATGCGTTATTCCAATCTGGACGCATCTTAATATGGCGCGACTTTTTACTTTCGATTAATTTCCACTACCACAAACAAGTTGCATTGTCAAACTTCGTATGCGGTGTACATTTCCTACTGTCCTTCGTCTCCCTATTTGGTGGCTCTGCTATAGCTGCACTGAATCTGACGCATTCCCATGTGTCCACTTTTCATTTGGGCAACTCTTATATTTCGAGGATACATTAAAACTTTTAATTAAGACCAGAAGGAGCGTCAGAAATAAGTTTATTACCAAAGAGTGTGGTGAGAAGAGAATTTTAAGAACCCTTCTGTAATTAGTTTAAAAATCGTTTTTTGTTTGATGAAAATAAAATACGTTTAGCAATGAAGTGTTGAAATATCTAATCAAACGTGAATTAAACATTTATTTTTCACAAACATCAATTTTCAAATAAAATTAAAGATAGTACTTTCTCTAAATTCTGTTGATTTAATGCTCGAGTGATATTCAGTATTTTTCACAATTTGGAGCTCTTCCCTTTAAGTTCTTAGCTAGTTTTATTCAATAAATTAAAGTTAACGGAGGTTATTTTCGAACCAACTCCCTGAGGAACAATCGCGAGAGTTTTTACAGCTACTTTTAGCAGTTGAAGACATTACGAAAAAACTTAATAATATTCGCAATGACTTTTTTAAAAAAATGGAAGCACATTTTGCTGCAGAATATTTAAAAACATATTTAATCATAGAAAAAAGTAATATTTTAGCAAATGAAAAAGTAGTAATTTTTTTTATTTAATAAAATCTGTGTCCTAAAAAAACTTATTGATGATTTGAGAAATAAATAATGTGTTTTTAGAAAAGTCTCTCTCTTTCTCAAAACCTTTTAGGGATATATGCTTTGAAAATAAGGGTACTAATTTGATATTGGAGCGCTACACGCCAAGTTGTTGTTTATGCTTGCTAAGATGGGTGAAAACATTACAATATGGTTACCTTGATATCTTTATCGTGTGGTAATGTGGTTCACATGGGAATGTGAGGTATACTATAGTTAATTTTATTATTTTTTCGATTCTTGTTATTAGCTCACTCTTTATATATATATATATATATATATATATATATAAATTTATATATATACATTTTTATCTTGCTCAAATATTTTCAATCGCTAAAAAATTATTTCTATATATCCAATCAAGTTCAAATCATTCTTATTAAACTTGTAGTGGATGACTAAAGCTTTTTGAAATTTAATTCATTAATTACCTGTTAATTAATTTAATTTAATTTAATTACCGGTTTTCGACACCTACTTAGATTCGTCTCCATTTTTGTAACAATGTAACTTAACTGTTAAAACAATGACAAAAGTTGCCGTCGAAAACCTGTTTTTCAGCCAAACTAGTCAAACCGGGTGTGCATTGTTACCAAAATGCAGAAAAATCGTTATTTTTTCAATTCCTACTATAATACAGTTCACTCTCTCCCTATATATATATATATATATATGTATATCTTGTTCAAATTTTCAATCGTTAATAAAATACTTTCTATTTATCCATTCAAAGTAGGAATTGACTTAATATTTTTTTATGTTACTTGTTTACTAGGTATCTCTCTTAATTTCAGACGCTTTTAATTTGATTTATTTAAAAATTTAAACACTTTCCATTTCTTTTATTCTTCAAGCTCTACTGCTTCAGTCTTCTGTTGTATTTTGTGCTATATTGGAATATCGATATTTCTAATATATTATTGGTTAGTACCAGGATGCTTTTTAAAGAATATGAGGGCTGTGCATAGACCATAAGGAGTACCAAATTCCCACTTTTGAGCCATTTTTTTCCTATAAGCAATGACTTTTCCCCCTCTTTCTTAAGGGGGTATTCTTATCTAGAAATGATAAGAAGTCTATTTTTGCCATATTTTCAGAGTTTAAACATTTAAGAATAGAAACACTTAAGAAAATTTTTCAAAATTATAATTATTTTCGGTGATATATATGGGTATTTTATAAATAATATAACACACAAACTGGCTTGGTCGATACGAATCGAACAATAGACGATGGAGATCTTCCGTACACCTGCGATCGTGTTCCATCGATTACTGAGGCGATGTTTGCGTTCAGAATCCCCAAAAAATAATGAATTTCTGAATTTATTTTTGTGGACTTTTGCGCCTTAACATATACATGCCGGAACACGCCCACAATTAAAACTGCAACTTTTATAACAGCTTGCATTTTTAATGAAGGCTTCATTCCTATTGGCCCATATGGATCTGAACCCCAAATTAGTCCAGAAGCTCATACATTCGCCGTTTAACGTGAAAATATCCGGATTGAGAGCACTGAATGCTGCCGCTTCAAAGGACGCCAGGACTGCTCGTGTGGAAGAAAGGACTTCGGAAAATGCGTTTTTTGAAGTAGAGGAAGGCCCAATGTATGGAACAGGAATCGCAGATTGAAAATATACTTGTATAAAGTACCATTGCAAGTCTTAGTCGGCGCGTAACTTGACCCGAAAAACATTTTTCTTGAAACTACTTTTTTTAAGACTCTTGCCTTGATATCTCTCAAGTTCTACTCAACCAATTTTCTTGGAATTTACATTACTCTATCGCACTAATTAAAAAACTAGACTGGAGTCAATTTTGACTATTTTTAAATAATTCTGAAAAGTAAAAAAAAAACGGTAAAAAATGTTTTTTATTTCAGACGACTACTACTTGTCGGGGGGGGAAAAAAAATTTTTTTAAAACTTTTTTAAGTTTTGGACGATGGCAGCATTTTTTTTTTGTTTTTGGATAAAGGATTATTATTTTTTATTTCAGTTTACTAGGAGGGTCACAATTATGACAGCCAGAGTGTGCTATTTTTTTGAGAACCCTTACTTCATCAGCTTGTAAATTTTTAACTTTTTAACTTTCTTTTTTTGTACTCTTCAAACATTAATAAATACCTGGTAAAATAATGGCTGGTAAAAATATTTTTTATTGCTCCTGATAAAATACCTGAAATTTATGCCTCTAGACTAGAATACCCTCTTAAATAAGATTTCGCTCATTTCAGCCATCATAAAATGTGACAAATGTGGAAGTGATAGGAAAATCAATAATTATTTCTTCTGATAGTAATTTATTTTCGGTTAAAAATTTTAGTGTTATTTCCTGAAACAATGCATTTTCAATATTTTACTTGTTTTAACTTCTTTCTCTGGCATTTCTACATTCCTCATTTTCTAATTTTTTTAAATACTGGTATTCATTTTTTATTTCATTAAAATTCTAGGCTATATCAGCAATTTAGAAACTTTAGTCAGGAAAAAGTCGTTCTTTAAAATTATCCTGACGACTGGTTCCAGTCAGGACGCTATCTTGGATTCCATATCTTTCGACAACAAGCGCTGCTTGGTGCGTACCGCACCGATGTCAAATTAGCTCCAAAATAAAGCAATATCCTTACCTCAATCTTAAAATATGATAAGTAACTATAAGTACAATGATTGACATAAATGAAAGAACATTTGCATTTTCTTAAAAAATGAGGCAAGTTGAATTTACAGTAAATTATTTTTATCGAAAATGCTTATACAATCTTATAAATATTATAAAAATAACTACAAAAATTTTAATTAAAATTAATAAACATACAAAAACTAATTTTTTTCTCTTCAACCCATCAAAACAAAGTAAAAAAACAAAATTCTTATTTTCTTCGACTGTTGTATGTGGCTACGGCAGCCTAGTGGTCAGGGTTATGAACTCGTGGCTGGGGCGTCATGGGCTTGAACCTAGTGCATTGAAGATCCGCCGTGTAAAGGGGGCCGCTGCATATTTAATTTGTTGGGACTCAAACATCCTAGTTAGGAAAGGAATGCCGGCTCAAGTTTTGCCCTCGTCACTTGACCATGATTAAAAATTACGAAGTCTGTCGCTAACAGCCCTCGTGTTGCTTTATAGTGCGATGTTAATAGAACTCTCACGGAAAAAAATTTGCGGCATTAACTTATGATTTTTATTCACGTATTGCCTCAACTTATGCTTTTCAAATGTTCCTTGAATCTTACAAGACATTTTTATGCTCATAATACGTTAACACATACTAATCATGCCTTAATGGCCCTAACTTACTGTCGATAATACTACTAAGGAAAAGAAATGACCCTTTCTTAGCAGCTGCCACATTACTCGTAATTGACCACCACTGTTGGTCCACCAGATGTTTCTCTCCTCGTCAGCGGGGTGGAAAGCAGGCTGGACTTGATGAATGGATCTCCATACTCTGCTGCCATTTTTTCAAAAAGAATTTGTCCGATATATATATCGAGATAGCTTATTTCTGAGATAGGTGATAAAAAATGTGATATTTTTTGCCCTGATATTATGAATACATTATATATATATATATAAACATTAATCATGAGTTATTTTGAAAAACATTTCTGATAAAATACGCAATATGATGTGTTAATGGTTTATCATAAAAATAAAGTGTAAATAAAAACAAATAACGAGAAACTGCTTGGGATGTACGAAAAATGTATATTTTTTTTTGTTTTAATGATATTTAAAATTATGTTAAATATAAGGTATCTTGCTATACTCAAATTTCGTTCTAAAATGATTTGGCAATAACTTTAAAAGTTCTGTAATGAAAAACATTTACGTCAGGAGGGAAAAAAGTTTTAAAAGTCAGAAATACTTTTTACAATTATCTTGCTTCATATAATAAAATCTATAAAAATATCCCAATTGTTAACAAAACAATTGAAAATTAACATGTTTTTTTTTAACAAACACTGGGTTACATAACTGAAATGCTGTCAAAAAAGGAATAGAAAAAGAAAACAATTTCCCCAAAAGAGAGGTTCTCACTGATTAAGGTATCCGAACACGTTGAAAATGACCAAATTCAGTCAAGACAGATATTTTTGTTTTTTATTTTATTGAATAGAGCTATCTTTTGACTTTACGAAACATACTTTATTTTGTTTCTACACTACCTAGAGGCAATCAATTTTATAAAGTTAGAAAAACCGGAAGTGTGGGTTTTTAATCAACCAGAAGTGGGCATTTAAATTGCCCAAAATCTATCATGGCGAGTCTGATAACTCAAAATATTACGAATGTATTTCTATAATACTTTTTAAACCTGATATGTACGTTATTTTCTTGAGAATGTACTAAAATATTTCTAATTGTATGAATACTTTTTGAGTTATGGCTTGTCATTTAAATAATGGTCTCATAAAAAATGTAACATTTCTTATAATGTTTACTCAAGAAGCTCTAAAATTTTCAAATTTTAATAAAAAATTAAAATTTTAGTACATTTTCTAGATAAATGCATCTAATTTGTTTATCGTGTGTTTATTACTTTTTTCTCTAACTGTTTTGAAGTTTTTCAAAAATATTGCTAAAATTTCACTTATAATTGGGATTTTTGTAAAATTCAGGTAATTTATTTTAAATTTTGATAGTTGAATATAGTAATTCTTATTGGTATTGAGTTCTAAAAGAACATTTATAATGTTTTAGTATGCTATTTTGTTGAAAAGTACTCCAAACGTGTTCGGATACCAGAATCCATAGCTAAAACAAAAATATGACGGAATATTGATACATTATAACTTTGATTTTATATATATATATATGTATAATTGCTCTTTAAAACATTATTTCCTTAAACGTAAAAGTATTTCAATTCTCTACTCGTGGGAGGCAAATTCTCGCGTTATCACATACTTCATTTAAAATAAGCGTTTCAGTAGCGGTTTTCTAAGTTTCATATGAAATTTCACGTAATTTTGTTGCTCTACTAAATATACTCAGCATTTTTTCAACAAAATAAAGAATGAGATCTTATACAAACAAATGCCACCACCAGACTATGAAGTCTACAAACGCGAAAGAGGCATAAATTGAAAAAATGGGTTCCTCTAACTCAGTTGCTTATAGTATGACTTTGGCGAATGCTTGGTTTGTTTATACACTATCTACAAAAAGTAATATAACACCTGTGATAAATGAGATAAAAAATATTTATTCATAACCAATAGTTGGTAGAGCCTCCGTCTGAATCAATTACAGCCGCAATTGTTTGGATGATGGACAATGGTATTTTCTGCCACTCGAAAAAAAAAACTTGGAAAAGACATGCAAGTTCTTACATCGATTTTGGACGGTTGCTGCACTTCTTAATCTGGTTGTCCAACTTATCCCAAAAGTTTTCTGCATGATTCAAGTCTAGTCTCTGGGCAGGCCAATCTAGTCTGTCCCCCCTGTTATCATCATACTAATCCGTGGTAGACCTCACAAATGGCGTTGTCATCCTGGAAGTAACACAATGATCCAACCTGCAAAATTGCGATAGCTTAGGAACACATTGTTGTCTAGAACAGTTTAGTAGGAGTCGGCGCTAAGCTTGCTATGAATTAGGATGAAGTGTCCCAGTCTATACCATGAGAAATATCCCCAGATCATAATTACACCTCCACCCAAACTTTACTGTAAGCACAATACATTCTGAATAAAGATGTTCTCCAGACATTCGCCAAATCCAAACACTGCCATCCAACTGGTAGAGATTGGACCTTGATTCATTACTCAAGAGAACCCATTTTCACTCCTGTTCGGTCCATTTTCGAAATGCCTTGCACCAGCTCAATGGACAGCACAGTTGGATTTTGTCATCAAAGACTTATGAGCAGCAACACGACTATGGAAACCACACAAATGTGCTGCCTTGTGCATGGTTATTATCGAAACAGGATGCTTTCTGGAACTCCTAGGATATGTGGGCCATCAATTTGGGGTGGTTCTTCCGAATTTCTATGGACAGCACTTGTCGGTCTCTACCTCTTAGTTTCTTGTGTCTGCCGTGTCGAAACATATTCCGACAATCCCCATTCACCAACACTTTTTAATCACAAAAGCCATTGTCAATTTTGCAATGTTTAACTCACTAATATGTCTCTTAAGAGTCAGCCATTTCTACAACTTCCGACAATTACGCCCTTTTTGAAGTCAGACTGCTCTGAATGTCGTGGCATCTTACATGCGACTAATACCAATGCCTTTTCCTTATACAATATTTAAATACGTGACGTAGATTAGGACCGAAGATATCCTCATTTACATGGGTATCCAAATACTTATTAGTAGATAATGTAATTGAATCAGTTTCCTTATTTTAAAATTACCCCTCGTAGAAGCTAAATAAATGCTAACGGAGAGGATAGATTTCATAATTTCAGACCATGAACAAGTGACAAGGATAATATCTAAGATGAAGTTGTTTTGAAACACCACGGCAAGGTGAGAACTTGAGCCTCAACAGATTTAACGTGTATCAGCACCATTATACAACAGTTTTTTAGTGGAACAAGGAATCAAGTCCTCCAATCGAATGAAATTACACTAAACACTAGCTCCAGACCGCGGTCACTCAGCTGTCGTGGCTTACTCTGTGTACATGATTCGAAAGTTACGCAAATGATACATTCTCACACATGCATCCTTCATCACGCTTTAATACATTAAATATAAAAACGTGCTTTGTTGATGGATATCACGTGATTCTAAAAGGACGGAATACCAATAAAGTGTTTAATAAAAATCCACACGAAAAAATTTAATGTGAATATACCTGAAATATGAAATTAACTATATAAAACGAAAAACTTGCAAAAATAAATTTTGAATTATTATATTTAACAATAAAATTCCAGAAATATTCCTGTGACGATCAATAAAGGAACGTTACGACATAAAATTTCCAGAAATCTCCTTAAATGTATTTATTGCTTGAAATCTTTGGGAAAAAACAATGTTAAAAGCACTTCGTCTTTCACATACAGCACCTAATGCTTAAAGATAGATATCGAAACATTTCAGGAACGTTCTGTAGGACAAACAGTAATTATCTTATAAAATGGAGTCCCCCAGCAATCGATTTCGAATTTTTCAATGGCAGGAAAAAACTTTGGGATAGATAAATATTTAAACATCTTTAATATAAACATTGGGTTTCTTTAATGGTTCTTAATAGTGTGGCTAATGGGTTCCATAACTTTCTCTCGAATGGTTTATTTCTCTAACCGTATTCATCATTCGTTAATTGAGCTGAATATTGAAATGAATTGGAAGAATTTCAAAAGTTTCTGCTTCTCATTTTCTAAAATTTAAAAACTACGCTATTTTAAATTAATTCTTTCACGAACGTCTGTTTTTGCCGGAATACTCTCCTTCTTGATGAATCATTTTATAATGGAATAATGTTTTGGTTGATTGATTGAAGATTTATTAACCCCTTAAGTTCCACCGGCGTATATATCCGTCTTGCTCAATTGGTGCGTTGAGTGCCTCAGACGTATATATCCGTCCTTCCAAATTACGATTCTTTACTTTGAGCTGCTCTCAGTGAAGCTAATCCAAAGATTTTGGAATGCCTTTTCAACTTTGCCAGTGTTTGCGAAGAATATACTTATTTCAGTGAAAAATTTGCTCATTTGTACCTTTCCTTTTCCCTCATTGCCCGCCTATGTGAAAAACGGTAACACTGGGGACCGAATTGCGTTACTTTTAATCGATAGTTAAAGGGATAATAACCGCACTTGAAAACAGCATAATAACTATCGACAACGGTCTGAGATACTTTGAGTCTCAGTCAAATGACGAAGATGACAATCGAGCTGATATCCCTGCCCTTTCTCCAGATCTCTATACCAATATGGAGACATTAAAACTCGACAGATAAAGCACATTTGTCCCTTTACATGACTAGTTTTTAATGACATTAACCCCTTAAGTGCCACCGACGTATATATCCGTCTTCCTCAGCCAGTACGTTGTGTGCCCCGAGCGTATATATCCGTTCTTCCGAAACAGAATTCTTTTATTTGCGCTGGTATTCGTAAAACTATTCCAAAGGCTTTGAAATTCAATAAAATAACTTTCACAGAGCGTTTGCGAAGAATTAACTTATCTCAGCGAAAAATTTGCTTATTTGTACCTTTTCTTTCTCCCAAAAAACACCGCATACGCGCGCTTATGAGAAAAAAGGTGGCACTGATGAGCGAACCCCATAACTTTTAATCGGCAGTTAAAGGGTAAAGAATCGAATCTATAACTCCACAGAAGCAACGCCTTCAACGAGCTCAACCACGACTATCCTGTTATCCATGGCAAATGTTATTTTGGAGTAACTCCCTTCATTCTTTTTATGACCGTGGAAGTCTATTGTTACGGTCATGAACTCATGGCTATCGTGTCATGAATTCGAGCCCTAATAGCTCGGAAGAATGTAGAATGGCTGATTTACAGTAAATCTGTTGAGGCTCAAAGTCTTCTCTTGGTAAAGGAGAGAAGGCATGCAGCTCAGGTGTCGTCCTCGTCACTTGACCGAGGATCATAATTACGAGCACAATCACCAATGGCCTTCATGTTGCTGCGACATTAATAACGCTCACTCACTTCATTCTCTTTATTTAGAACAATCTAAAATACCACTAGAAAAAAAGATTTTTTAAAAGCCCTTCTATAAATGAATTATTTTTATTAAAACTCTGATATCGAGATTGCTTTGGAAAGATAAATAACAGAGAACTTTAACTCAACTAACAAATTACTTTTGAATGACATGGAGTATAATATTCAGAGACGTTGGGTTTGTGTAATTGCAAACCTTTTCTTGGTTTTTCTTTGTTCTAGTTAGCTCTAAATGCCACACATGACATCTAGAATTATTGTTCGCTTTCTTTGACAAGTAAATACGAAGGGTGTAGTTCTAGCAACAATTAATGGGTTGTTAGTCGGCAGCTAAGTAATTTGTTCTCTCCGGAGACAAACAAATTAGAACCACATTGAGTCTTTACAGACTGGCAGCTTTTGGGAATTACGAAATAAGAGAACTAAGAAAATAGATGAATTAGAATTACATAGTCTATGTAATTTTCATTAACTCTTTCATTTTAAATATGCGTATATATTTAAATAAAATTACTATATTCACTTTTTTAAGAGTCTAGCAACAATCAAACATGTTCAGGTATTCGGTAAATATAATATTATTATATATAATTTCAGTACATTATATATGTATATATATGTTCTACATTGTGTTTTTTACATTGCAATCAGTACATTAGAACATAGTTACTAAATCAGGATAATCGTTTTACATGGAGGGGGGGGGGGCTGCAAACATATCAAAAAATCAAAAATAAAAGATTTTTAAAAAATTATTAATTTGCTGAAAGGAAGCGAAACAAAATGCATATTTATGCATATTTTTATTTATACATGTTTGCATATTTATTGCAATCTTCCAATTTGAAAATTAGAAAAGAAAAGTAACATAATACCTACCCTCTATTACTTAAAATATAACTTATTTAAAACATCTATTATACTTAAAAGTAATATATACTACTAAACTAAAAACTCAGTGGTGCGCAACAGCCCATGAGGTTCAAGACCTACTGTGCCCATATACGTGATCATTGGGCGCTAAGGTGCATGAGCATATGTCCCTATCGGGTGGTCAGTCTGAAGTGAAACCCCCAGTGTTTAGTCCCCAATCAAGCTTGATACTCATTTATAAACCTATCGAAGGGATGAAAGGCTGAGTTGACCTTGCCCAGCCCGAGGATAGAGCCCCGGACCTGTGGTGAGGAAACGCGATACACTACCACTCGGCCACTGAACCTTCAAAAGTAATATATATATATATATATATATATGTAATATTTACATCTCGATAATTTGTTCGGTTTATAATTAAGGTCATATTGTTGCTTTAGCGTCAAAGTACATTAGTATTGCCTTCAATACATTGTTATTTTACGGGGGGGGGGTGAAAATTATGATTGAAAATTGGGTCGAAAATAATGGAAGTTTGAGAAATCACACTGATGTAGGGCATAAGAAAATAGCCTTTTTCAACTTAAAATTTTCTATTTATTGATGATAAATTTGTATCACATAATAATTTGCTTAAAATTTAACATAATAAAAGAAGCAGTAAAACAATAACTTCATTCATTTTTTGTTATTGCACTAAGTGGTGCACAGGCTAAGCATCTTACTATGTTCTAAAGTTATTCAACCATAATTCTTCATGTACAAATAAATGAAATTGGAAACCCATGTTTCAATGTACATATACAGATGATCTAATGTGCATGTCTGTGATTTTTTCCTGAGTTAAGAAGCTGTTAGTCTCTGATGGACCATCAAAGACTGAGGAGTTGTGTATAAGCACTTTTTTGGTGGGATGGGGTGTAAATAAAAGGAAAGCCTAAGGGACGTTGCTGCATTAAATTTTGAGTTTAGCTTCCTTCCTTCCTTCCTGAGTGGCTCGACAGCCCAGGGGAGGGGCCTTGGCCTTGTCAAGAAGCCTTTTCCAGGCCAGCCATCTTCCTGCTAGTGTTCCCCAATTCTTAATTCTCAAAAGTAGGAGAATTTTTTCTAGGTCATCAAACCATCTAAGATATGGCCTGGCTTTTCTCCGTTTGTAAATTGGTTGGGCAATGAAGAGCTATTAGTGGTGTGGTCTTCGTCCATTCTGACAACGTGATCTGCCCATTTAATTTGTTGTATTTTGATGAAGTTTCGCGATGTCAGATTCTTTATATAAGTGATAGAGCTTGAAAATTGATCTTTTTTGCCACGTTTCATTTCCTGAATGGATGTCAAAAAAAAAGGTTGACTTGTATTGGAACATAAGCATCGGAGTGTCCAGTCTTGGATACTTTCCCAAGTGAAACTACGTGACCATTGAGACGTCATTAGCTCCCTAACAGAAACTAGGTCCTTTGTTGGAGACCACCGCAGTTATAAAGTCTCTCAGCCTCTCTACGTGAAGGTCATTAGAAGGACAAAAGCCGAACCGGTTACTTTTCGGCAAGGAGTTCGCAATATACTAGAGAAATAAAAATCAGTTATCTTCAAGCCAAATGTAATAAACTCAACGCCTACAGGTCCATGCTGTCTAAATAAATGGTTTAATCAGAGGGGGGGGAGGTAAAGGTCTGAAAATGGTTAAGGAGGGTTTTTCCGAAAAAAGGGATATGTTTCCTCTGTTCAGTCGAATTCTTGTCCACATCAACATAAGCCCTTGATGAGAGCCATCTGGCCCATTATCATTACACGAGCACTTCTCGTAAAGAACTCGAATGCCCCTAGGTCCATGCGTCTTTAACATCCGTTGGGGGGACTAACGATGCGAATGTTGGCTCGTTTTTGTTATCATTATCATTGTGTTGTTATCCTTATCATTATATGCCCAGAAACAAGTAAAAATTCTGAAACTGGAAGGTAAGGTAGAATAAACGGGAATTCACGCGATTAATAAAGATTGCGGTTTTTTTTCCCAACATTACCGAGTTTTTCACATTGCTGATTATGATTGTCAAATCAAAGTTAATGTGTGAAATTTTTTTTTAAAACATTTTTTTGCAAAATATTTATTTTTATTTATAATTTTTAATGTTATTTGAATGAATTTGCATATTTATTTTTTCACTTGAGCTTAAATACTGCTTATTGCTAACATAAGTTTCATAGCTTATTTTTCAGTTTTTTTTTATTTCTTTTGATTAATATGATTCCCATATCTTATCAAACCCTTTTATTCAATTGTCTCTGTCTGTCTATCTGTCTCTCTCTCTCTCTCTCTGTGTGTGTGTGTGTGTGTGTGCTGCGACGGTTTTTCCCCCTACTTAAAATTAACAAATGAACAATTATTTGACATTGTATATTATTTTATTGTTTGTTTAAGAGAGGAGAGTTTTCATATATTGTGCAAAATAACAAATTTTCTTTAGTTCTATTTAAATATCATATATTCCCGAAAACATGAAATATAAGCGAAATACATTTTACCATTCCCAAAAACTTTCCATATTTTAAATAACCATATTTACTCGAATGCAAGCCACACTATTTTTCCAGGGTTGATGCTACTGAAAATCGGGTGTGGCTTAGAATCGAAAGCAAAACATTTATTGGATGGGGGAAATTGAGTTTCTATCCCTTTCAAAAAGAAAAATGTAACCATCCATTTTGACCTTTTATATCGATGACTTATACCATTCCGCAGTTTATCACCATTGTTCAGTCTATTCTAAGCCTTGTTGTTTGCTCTTATATAGGAAATATTTTTGTGTGTATGCTTTCTTTTAATCCCTTAAGTGGCCCGGACGTGTTTACACGTCCTGCAGAACTGGTGCCTTTAGATCCGCGGAGGTGTATACCTATCCTTTCAAAGGAGGACCTTTAGCATTGTGCTGCTCTGTTTAAAACTAGTCCCACGGCTTTGGAATACAATAAAATGACATTGGCAGTGCTTCTAGAGAATTTAATTATTTCAGAGAAAAGGTGGGAGGGGGGAGGATTTGAAAGGAGGCATATTCCAGGAACGATGAGTTTCAGAGCTAAACAGTGTTTCTTGTTTTTTCGTTTGAGTGTGCTCTTTTTTATAATTTATTTGATCTCATTTTCTCTTACCGTGATTATAATAGGAGCTTTTCAATTTTTTTGTACGAATAAGTCTGACAGCCGCGTATCTTTGTACGCTATCAATTAACTGAATGAGATGCTGGTTTATGTGTTCCCCATGTTTAAGGATGTATCATACAACACAGATAAATAATAATTTTTTTATTGTAATTCTAGACATTAAATTTTGTATTTCCTTTTTATTATTTTATCTATTTTATTTAAAGTGAAAGCAAAAAAATTTTAGGTTAAAAAACACGTCTCTTCTTTTCCCACAATAAACCGCGAACAACGCGCGCCTGTACGAGAAACTGTGGCAGTGGGGGGGGGATTTCTCTTATCCTCTCATCAGCAGTTAAAGGATTAATCACCTAAACATCAAACATAACGGCAATAGCATTGAGACGAGTTCACTATGACGCAAGTATGAAAAGGGAGAAAATTTTATATGAAGAAAAAAACGGTATCAGAGCCACTGACAATTTGAGACGGAAGAAACAAATATATGTCAATGGCGTTAACAAAATGATGTAATTTTTACTTGTTAATGCTCAACAGTCTTTAATAATTCTTTTGTGTAATCTTTTATAATGCATTCTTTTAAGAAATGTCGCATAACAAATACATTGGGTGCCACAAAAAACGGCACCGATTCCAAAAAACGACATGTCGACTCCGGGAACAGTTCCGCAGTCAGCTATGACAATGGAAGAGAGGAATCATTTTCGAAACATTATACTGACGATTAGAGTAGTTATAGGTTCATGTGTGTATTTAAAAGGGCTTTCTCAATATTGGTAATATAAATTAATTATCCACTTTTTATTATTTCTCAACAAACTTTTTTATAAAAAAAATTTCTTAAGTAACGGATATCGATGAACCTTTTAAAAGATTTTTTTATTTGTTTTCTCAAAAACGTGTAGAGAATTGAGGCTTATAGAATCGATGACAACATTTTCTTACAAAACAATTTTGAAATTTAGGGTGCGGCTTAGATTCGAGTAAATACGGTACAATTTTAATTATTGGAGTACTTTGATCGTTTACTTATTAACAGTGTTACAGAAAATATGAAGGAGTATGGTGGGCGGAAGACGTCCTACGCGACAATAAAAAAATATCCTGTTAATAATGCTATATATATATAAGAGCGACCTTGTCAACCGATTGACTAACAGAGAAATTTTGACGTCAAATTGCTAAACTCGGTGGCAAAAATACATTGGTGTGCAAAAATTAAGGACGAGACGGTTTTTTCAATATAACTTTGTACAAAAGCATTCCAAATCAACACATTTAATACCGTAAGATCCCCAATACGTAAGGACATGAGTAATGTAAGCAACACTTACTAAAAGAGAAATCAGAGGGATAAAAAGAAGCTTTATTGAAAAAGTAGCATGGAGCGCAATGCGACTGAAGGCCGAAACATCCCTGTGATGGGTGTCCAGCAAGAAATATCCGGTCTTTAGTAGGGGATATGATCTCCCCTGACTGCTAGGCAGGTTTCACAGCGTCTGCCCATGCTGAGAATGAGGGTGTCAATGAGTTGTTGAGGCATTGCTGCCCATTCGTCTTGCAGCGCCAATCGAAGCTCCGGAATCGTTACTGGTGGTAAGGTACGAGCTGCCAAGCGTCTGCCTAGAAAATCCCATACATGCTCGATGGGATTGAGATCCGGAGATCGTGCCGGCCAATCCATACGTTCAATATCCTCACTCTCTAAGAGCTGTTCGGCAGCTACTGTGCGATGACATGGTGCATTGTCGTCCATGAAAAGGAACTGCGGACCCATAGCGCCTCTAAAAAGACGCACATATGGAAGAAGAATCTCGTTACAATAACGGGTCCCGTTGACTGAACCTGCGTCGAAGATGTGAAGGTCTGTACGACTACCAAGCATGATGCCTCCCCAAACGAGAACACCGCCACCTCCATACCTGTCCCTTTCAATGATGTTCGAGGGATGATTGCGGCTTCCCCGCTCTCTCCAGATGAGTATGCGATGAGAATCGCTACTCAGACTGAATCTGCTCTCATCTGTAAAGAGTACTCGTCCCCATTCATTGTCTCTCCAATTCCGGTGTTCCCGGCACCACAGAGAACGCCTTCTCCGATGGGCAGGCGTTAGAGGTACACACCGTACAGGGCGTCGTGCAAACAGACCACCACCGTGCAGTCTTCTGGCCACGGTAAAACGCGATATCGGTCGTCCAGTCGCCTGTGTCGTGTGTGTCTAGCGATTTCTCCCGCTGTCTGCCGCCTGTTTCTTCTGGCCTGTAAGGCAATATACCGGTCATCTGCGGGTGTGGTTCCTCGTGGACGACCACTACTGAACCCCCGGATAGCTGTTCCTGTAGTTTGAAATTGTCTCCAAAGTCGTGAAACGATGCTGTGAGCAATTCCGAACTCTGCAGCCACACTTGTCACACTGCGACCTTCCTCCAACTTCCCAATGATTCGACCTCGGGTAAAAGCATCCAGATGTCGTCTAACAGATTGATTATTCGCCATTTCTCGCTGAGGCAGCAACTCGGTGTGATTTTAACTGCTATACGGTGTGCAATCTCTTTGCCAGAAATACTAATCTTACACCGACAACATGCTTTACTACTCAGACACTCCCCCATTACGTCTACCTGCATATCTGCGCATGTGCTACCGTACATCACCTCACTTAATCTCCTGATTGGTCTTTCTGTCCGCTCTGCCTCTTCGTTCAGCTGATATGCTAATTTTTCGACTTCGTCCTTAATTTTTGCACACCAGTGTAGTTGT
>BMAO01038668.1:0-20462 GCA_019973975.1 Trichonephila clavata | reverse complement strand
GAACAAAAAGAAAAGGGGAATGAGCCTCGAGCATCACTGCGGGTGGGGAACAAATAGAACCCATCTCTAAACCTTATCTTCAAAAAATTAATATTGTTTTGAAATCAATCAAAGTATTGAAAAGCTAGGAATATTAAATGTTTACATTATTTTTTACAAAGTATGATACATTTTAATATTTATTTATATTTTGATGTTAAATAATGCTAAAATAGATTTGCTGAAATGAAATATTAATTATAATTGAATACTTCCCTCTGTTCTCTAAGTACCATGAAAAATTATTTAATATTTCTTAAATTTAATAGTTAAAAGGTAACCATTAGCAATAAAAAGGGTTGATTAAAATATAAACGATTAAAAAAAGAGAGAGACCGCCTTTCCCCCTTCAAATTATTATAATTTCGCAACATGCGTTTACTTAAATTTATAAACGGCCAGATATAAAGTTAAATTAACTGGTACAACAGTTCAGAATTGCGCGCACTTGAGATCAATCGATTATCCAAATTAAAATTTATATTTTTGTGTGATTATGACACATTCCCTTGACTCTCTTTTACGGTAATATGATCTTTAGTTAATTGGTTATTCATGCAGAAATCAATAATTCAAAGAAAATTTTGAGAATAACTTTCATAGTGAATATGCTACATTAAGCTATAGCTTCGAACCAAATGATACATTTCTGTGTTATGAATTAATGCCCATCATATTGTACAGAAGTCATCATTATAAATAATTATTAAGTAAATTACTGCAAACGAATTCATGTTTTACATGCAGTCAAATACATTGAGAAATTTTTAAAGAATAGAATCTCAGATCGAGAAGAACAGAAACGTGTTTGTTTTAAACATATTTTTAATGCTGAATTTAAATATTGATTGAATCAATTTATTCAAGAAAATCTATTCATTTTTAAAAGTTCAGTTTTTTAACTCTTTAAAATCAGTCACTTTCATTTTCTTTCTTTTATACATTAGAAAACTGCAATTCTTAACATCTCTGCAGTACACATTCCCGTGTATAAAAATCTGTTGCCTGGTGCAAAATTCTATTGTTGTTACTTATGCACCTGATCGACAGTAACCAATAGTAATATCAAACCATGACCAACGAAATTCATCGATGACAAGGTGCTAGATTTACGCTTGTCGTTATCCGCAGCTTTGAGCACCATACAGCTGACAGAGCGATTTAGCTCTATTCCACTCCAATTTTAAGGGAGAACACTCTGGGGTGGGGTTAATCAGGGGCTTCCAACCTCTCTCCCCCTTCCATCGACCTCACGAGAAGACTTGCGGCTTGACGGCTATTTAGAGTACCCCTATGCCACACGAAGGCACTCTTCAATGGCAAATATCTATGCCTTCTCTGGGATTTGAACTCAGGCCCAACAGCACAGCAATCAGCGCCATTAACCGCTATATGTTTCATATAAAATGTATCATTCATAGAAAATTTATTGCATAGGTTCTGAAAGAACTTTTGCCTACACGCATCTACTTTGACTTCCAGATCATACAAGAATTAAAAAAATTATAAACTGGATTTTTTTGGTTTCTTACAAAAGCTATATTTTTTAAAGAGTTTTCATCATTGTGACTGAATTTTTGTAACAAAATTTTTCAAGTATAATTGCGAAGAGAATACTTCAAAAAATTTTCCTTTGTGGTTTTAGAAATACTTATTCATTTGTATACAGGATTTTTTTTAAAAAAAAAATATCATTAAAATGTATACAAAGTCAAAACAGTGAAAGGATTACATTAAAGGTGCACAATAAAGCGTTCGTGGCGAAAGATTTCGTAATTTTGAGCCTCGGTCAAGAAACAAGGACTATACATGAGTTGGTTACCCCCTTTACCACACCACAACAACGGCCTTCTCTACACGGTGGGTCTTCTGTAGCACCAGGGCTCGAACCTGCTACATTCCGGCATCGAGTTCGTGACCATAATCACTAGGCTACCGCGGCCACTATTAAGAGTGAAACAAAATTATAAAAAATTTTAAAAGTCATATTTTAAAGCATACGTAAAAAACACAGACGATTTAGAGTTTCAAAACAATTAAACATAGTATTTTGTGTCTACTAGTAAAAAAGCAACAGTAAAGTAAATAAATAAAATTAAAGTATTTAAAACACTTTATACTAAGTTTGTTAATAAATTTTTGTAATAAAATTATGCTTAGTAGAAAAAAGTATTTAATGACTTGATATATAAACGAGTTTTAAACTTTTGTCTTCAAGATATTAGAATAAATAATTGCATCAAGAAACTCTGCAATAACACACACACACAGAATTCAGTATAAAAAAAAAGTGTCAAATTTAAAGATGAACATTAAGATTTTTTTTTATAGAATATGCAAAGAGAAATGTAGGAGTCTTCAAATAATATAAATTTGATTATTATGGATCTTAGAAAGAAAGTGTCCTCTTAAAAATTTTAAAAAGCATATTATTTTCTTATGAATATATACATATTAAAAATTAAATAAAAGTATCTGTTTTTTTTTTTTATGATAAAATTCAAAATGTTGCTGATATTTCTAAGTAGTGATATATGACAGAATTGAATGGGGTATGCTATATATGATATTTTACAATAAAAAATTAAACAATAAAATGATTTTTTTTTTAAAAAAAATTTACCTTTTTAAAAAAATCCCTTTTAAAAAAATCACCATTTTTTTTTACTACTTATTCTTATTTTAAGTTCCGAAATTAACCAAATGCTATTAATCATATGAATCCTATTTTTTATTGGCTATAATCTATAAACAAATCTAAAATTAATGCTGTCATTTTTTTAAAAATTAGCTATAATTTCTGAAAAAATCTAAATCGTGTTGATTAAAACATTCATTCTTGTTTTGCAAAAAGTAAAGTTAAACACATTATTTTTTCCCACCATTTTCACACTCTAAAATTTCGCAGTTGACATAATGTTCAACTTTTAGTAATAATGAAATAGTCTTAAGATAATTTTCTGAGTTTTTGAGATTTACAAGTTTTTAAACGTTTATTAACTTTTGTTAGAAAACAATGAATTAAGGAACACTTAAATTTTGACACATCATCATTGTCTGAATGCAAATTCTATTTTGAATTTTGCATGAATATTTAAACTATGCCAATTATAATTTTTCGTATAATTGTATTTGTGTATGGTTGAAATATTGAAATATAAGTTGTACAAAATGAAAATAACTCATTTTCATTTAAAAGAATTTTTACATCTTATACCTTGTTTAGAAATAAAATATACACATATGTATGTAAAAGTGTTTTATTAAATGATTCAAGAGCTTTAATAAAATTTTTATTAAATTGATACAATAATAAAAAAAAATCATGTAGGATTGCAAAAAATAAAGAAATTTCAAAAAGGCATTAGCAAATTCTAGAGCTTTTTTTAAAATTGTGTTAATTTGTTTAATAAAAAAAATGCTAAAATTTTGAATGTTAATTTAAGATAAATATATTTATATCCCTAAAGAACTCTTAATTGTATCAATTTTTTATATCAATCAAGTGGTGCAGATAAGAAATAATTTTACAGTTACCCCTTTGAATAAATATAATCTTCTAAGAGTCGTGGTGTTTTGGTTGTTAAGAATTCTTGATTTGCTTACGGGAATAATTTAGGATTTATTTTCACCATATTTATTTAAAGGATTTTATTATCTAGAGCAGAAATGAATTTTCTTATACTAATCACTAACTTACGCAATATAAACGCTTTTTTTGTAAATTACTATTTTTTCGGAAAACTATAAACGAAAAAAAGAGAAAAGTAATGAAATGTGTGAAATAAAATACCGTACAGCAAGTATATATTCTTTCCTATCTTTCAACTATTACATCGAGGGGGGGGGACTCAGTATGAAATGAAATAATCTTTGTTGAGAATAATAAATCAGCTCTGAATAAATATAATGGAGGAAAATTCAGTAAAGTATTTGAGTATTTCGAAAAACATGAGTGATTATATCCTTTAGAAATAAAGATAATAATAAGATAAACAAATACAGAATTAGCATAAGAGCGTCTTCGAAATTTCACAAATCTGCTTTATCCAACAGATGGCGTTGTTTGCAACTCGGATGACGTCATAAAGATAAATTTTGTTTTCTGGAAACCTATCGTTACTATAGCAACGGGGTGTGGTTCAGAAATGATTGACAGATGTAGTCGGTATGAGAGCGCATGCGCTCTTTGAAGAACCAGATCGAAGAGAGGAAAAACGTGTCAGCAAACGGGTAGGGGGGTGAGGAAAGAAGGGAAAGAGTTTTCTACAAATAGTTTCAACGTTTGAATAAGGTTCTGTCACTGCCGCACAAAATTGGGTGCGGAGACATTTTTTTTTTGAAAGCCGTGCTAGTGGATAGGTATCAAAATGTGCATTGCATTTCTAAGTATATATAGTTCTGGAATCTACTCAAAAATACATTTTTCTGCAGAAATGATGAGGCTAATTAGTCTAGATTTGTCGGAAAACATAGGATATATTTGCTTAATTTGGGTATAATTATTATGTGAGTTTTTCCCATTCATATGGAAAATAATTGAGTGTAATGCACTTGATATTTTGTCACATGAATTATTGTATTTCAGGGTAGGCCTTTGAGTACAACATTTTTGAGGTAATTCTATTGTAGAATTTTACTGTTTCCTAGTTTCGGATGACATTTATCCCTTTTTGTGGAAATTGGTATTGTAGTTTAGAAATCATGTAATTAATTTCAACTTTTATATAAAATCATCGTTATAAGGCTCCGGATTTTTAGGAAAAAAACGTTCAAATTGCCTCTTGACAAATACGTCTACATTGTCTTAGGTATCATAAACAATGCCCATAAGAATAAGAAGGGAAACGAAATATGGGTGGGGGTTTTAATTTTTCGACGAAGAATTTGGTAGATCTTTATTTGAAATTTAGAAAAAGTATTTTTTTTTCGAATTTTAGGGGATTTATTTGTTTTATTTATCTTTGTTACCTTTATTTATTTATCGATCTAATTCTCTTTGTTTGATAGAAATATGCGAAATTTTAATAAGTTTCTTTCTGCTCATATCTCTTAGATACAAATTGTATTTGAAATTGTCATAGAAGGATGCTTATTATGGAAATAAAGTTTCGATTTGAATCTTTAAAAAGAAAATGTCATTTTTCTTAGAAAATTATTAACTAGAGCACTTTTTTGTCAGTCCTTTTTTAACAGCATTCCATTTCTTGTTTTACAAATTAATGCTGTTTCCAATCAGGGGCATAGTTACCGCATATCAATGATACGGGGCCCCAAGCTTTGAGGGCGGGCACCCAAACGTGTAAGCAAGAAATCGCGGGGTGGCCTTAGAGAGGGCCCTCAAAGATGATACAGGGAGCAGCTCCGCCAGTGTTTTCAATACTCATGAAAATGTGACACAAATTTCACATCCTTCAATCAAATTATTATATTCATTGAATTAATTTTCAAGCTAAGATTCCTTTTTTTATTTCCTACGTGCAACGTTTTCAGAATATTTATTGTATATAGTCTGCGTTTGTACTCTCATAATGTTATTTTTAGTGTGGCCGATTATAAGCGGAGATAAAATCGGTGCATTTTTGTGATCGGCTCTTTTATTTTGAATTTTTACTGCTTTGATCTTCTTTTCTAGTGACACGATTGCGATGCTTAAATTCCCCAGAGGAGCGGTGTGGAGAACAGTAGTGCGCTTTTGAAATCTGATGTTGCTATCAATTTTTTCATGAAATTATCTTAATAAGACTCATGATTTACAGAGGAAGTTCTTCAGTGAATTCACGAGCATGTTTATGATTGTTGTCTTGGATATCAAAAATAAAGTCCATCGGGCTAAGAAGAGGGAAGGGATTTTAAATTTTTTGAAGAAAAATTTAGTATATCTACAGTTGGGACTTGAGGAAAAATATAATTTCCGAAGTTTTATTTTTGTAGAGAGAAGTAGTGGAGGGAGACGATATATATATATATATATATATATATATATATATATATATATATAAAGGAGAAAAGCGACTGACTGACTGACTGACTAATCACGAAATCTCTGGAACTATTCAACCTACAGACTTGAAATTTGGTAGACATGTTCCTTTGATAGAGTAGACATCAGCTAAGAAAGGATTTTCCGAAATTCGAAACGCAAGGAGCGTTACGGGGGGTTAAGGGCTTTAATAATAATTGTTTCCATGTTTAAACTACTTGATGTACAATCTTGAAAATGGGTAAGCGGATTCCTTTCAGAGAGTAGAGATCCGCTACAAAATGAGTTTGCTAAAAAACGACCCCCAAGTGGCGTTGCAGGGGCTTAGGGGGCGTTATAGATAATTATTTCTATTTTTAAACTATTTGACGCACTGTCTTTAAATTTGATATATAGATTCCTTTCGTAGAATAATGATCAGTTACAAAACGGGTTTTGTGAAAACAGACTTCTAAGTGGCGTTGCGGGGGATTAAGGGGCGTAATAGATAAATATATCCGTTTTTAAACTACTTCACCTACCTGCTTGAAAATTGGTAGGTAAGTTTCTTTCCTGGAGTAAATATCCGCTACAAAATGGGTTTTGAGAAAATTGACCCCCAAGGGGTGTTGCGGGGGCGGGGGGTTTAAGGGGCGTTATAAATTCCTATTTTTAAGTTATTAGACGTACAGTCTTGAAACTTAGTAAGCAGATTCCTCTCATAGGGTAGAGATACGCTAAAAATGGGTTTCGTGAAAATTGCCCCCAAGTGGAGTTGAGGGGACTTAAGGGGCGTTATAGATAATTATTTCCATTTTTAAACTATTAGACGCACAGTCTTTATATTTGATAAAGATATTTCTTTCATAGAGTAGAGATCAGCTATAAGAAGGTTTTGTGAAAACAGACCTCTAAGTGGCGTTGCAGGGGAATAAGCGGCGTAAGAGATAAATATTTTCGTTTTTAAACTATTTGACCTACCTGCTTGAAAATTGGTAGGAATGTTTCTTTCATGGAGTAAATATCCGCTACAAAACGGGTTTGGAGAAAATTGACCCCAAGGGGTGTTTAAGGGCAGATATAAATAATTATTTCTTTTTTAAAACTATTAGACTAACAGTCTTGAAATTTGGTTAGCAGATTCCTCTCATAGGATAGAAATACACTGCAAAATGTGTTTTGTGAAAATCGACCCCTAGGTGGTGTTGCGGGGGTTCAAGGGGCGTTATTGATAATTTTTTTGCATTTTTAATTAATTGGACGCACATTCTTCAAATTTTGCTAAGCAGATTCCTTTCATAGAGTGCAATTCCCCTACAAAATGGGTTTTGTGAAAACAGACCCAGAAGTGGCGTTGCGGGGCTCCAGTGGCGTTATAGATAACTATCCCCATTTTTAAACAATCAGACGTACAGTCTTGAAATTTGATAAGCAGATTCCTTTCGTAAAGTAGAGAACCGCTACAAAATGGGTTTCGCGAATATCAACTATCAAGTTTAATTTTGGGAGATTAAGAGGCGTAATCGATAAATATTTCCATTTTTAAACTATTTGATCATCCTGCTTGAAAATTGGTAGGCATGTTCCTTTCATGGAATTGAGTTCCTCTAACAAAGAGTAAAACGAAAATTGACCCCCAGGGATGTTTGCGAGGGGTCAAGAGGAGTTACAGAAAAAAATTCCTGTTTTTAATTGTTAGACCCATATACTTGAAATTTGTTAAGCATGTTTCTTTTGTTGAATAGGGATCCACTAAGAATAAATTTTAAGCAAATCAAGTTCTGGGGAGTTGCAGGGGGTTACTGGGACGTATTGACAAAAAAATTACTTTTTTCGAGCTACAAGGACAATAATAATGAAATTTGGTTTGCATTTTTCTTTTGTTGAATTGAAATCCGCTAAGAGCGGTAATTTTGGAAAACGGCTCACAACGGGATTACGGGAATATTTATAATAAAACTTTTGCTTTTTTCTGTTAGATTTAGACTTGAAATTTGGCTTGCATGTTCAATTTACGGAGTAGAGATCCACCGAAAATTGGTTTTGCGGGAATCCACTTGGTTTTTGAGTTACGAAAGAGCAAACATCATTCTATGCTTCAATTTTAGAGATTTTTAGAAAATACAAATTCGATGAGTTCTGCCCTTTTTTTTTATCAACAGGTGACAGTTACAGGTATAAGTATATTTTTCAATTCAATCGAATTCTTAATGCTAGGACTTAGATATCAATAATTTATACATATATATAAGCAGTAAAAATTTATAAAACATCATGAAATACCCATCGAAGCGGGCGGGTAACAGCTAGTATATATATATATATATATATATATATATATATATATATATATACACGTATATATATATATATATACGTGTATATATGAATATATATATATAGTGTAATAAAAATGGAAGAAAGCAAAAAAGTCAATGGACTAAAAAGGATACCTATTATGATTTCTAAAGCTGTTACTGAATTAAGACCAGCAAATTTGGGTTATATATATATATAAAGGAGAAAAGCGACTCACTGACTGACTGACTAATCACGATATCTCCGGAACTATTCAACCTACAGATATGAAAATTGGTTTTTAAACTATTAGACGTACAGTCTTGAAATTTGGTAAAAGATTCCTTTCGCAGAGTAGAGAACCGCTACAAAATGGATTTCGCGAAAATTAAACCACAAGTTTCATTTCGGGGGATTAAGGGGCGTAATGGATATAAGTATTTCCGTTTTTTAAACTATTATACCTACCTGCTTGAAAATTGGTGGGCATGTTCCTTTCATGGAACAGAGTTCCATTAAAACGAAAATAAACCCCAAGGAGGGTTGCGAGAGGTCACGGGGAATTATGGGGAAAAAATCCCGTTTTTGAATTGTTAGACCCACATACTTGAAATTGGTTAAGCATGTTTCTTTTGTTGAACAGGGATCTACTAAGAATGTATTTTAGGAAATCAACTCCTGGGGGAGCATGGGGTTACTGGGGTGTATTGACACAAAAAAATTTCCTTTTTTCGAAATACAAGGTCTATAATAGTGGAATTTGGTTTGCATTTTCCATTTATTAAATTGAAATAAGCTAAGAACAGTTATATTGGAGAACGTTTCTCAACGGAATTACGGTAGGAATTGATAATAAAAACTTCGTTTTTACTCTATTAGACTTAGACTTAAAATTTGTCTTGCATGATTATGGAGTAGAGTTCCACCAAAAATTGGTTACGCGGAAATCCACTTGGTTATAGGGTACGAAGGTACAAACATCCTTCTATACTTCAATTTTTAAAATTTTTAGAAAATACAAATTAGAAGTCCTGTTCTTTTTTTATATCAAGAGTCGAGAGTTACAGGTATATATGTTACCGGCAAAGTATGAAATCTGGCATTCTATAGAATGCCTAGGCATTCTATACAATGCCTAAATCAAGCCGGCAATGTATGAAATGATTCCTATTTCACACATTGCCTAGGCATTCTATAGAATGCCTAATGAGAAACCGGCAAGGTATGAAATACATCTCAGATTCATATCAAATATTGTCAATTGGCAAGGTATAAAACTTTTAACGCGTGTCTCAGGCTCAGAATCTGTTAGTTGTACATTGCTGTTTGTTCGTAAATGTCAAAATACTCAATTTTACTTAAACTTAGTCAACAAAAAATTGGTTTTTTCCTGTGCTACCTGAAAATGGAGAAGCAAGCTATAGTGTTGGAGAATGAGACATGGTCTATAGCAGGGGTCGGCAACCTATGTCACACGAGCCACATGTGGCACGAGGAACAATTCTCAGTGGCACTTTGCACTACTCAACACATTTATAAATTTTTGAATTCTTTCAAAAATGCCCTACTGTGTGGTTCGCTGAATCATATTGGTAGATTGGTTTGACACGCAACAGCTAAAAGGTTGCCTACCCATGGTCCATAAACATGAAACAACTATTCAACGGTTAGTTGCCTAAAATTCGAGTTGATGCTCCAAAAAAAAAAAGGTTTTTTCTTAATTGAAATTATTTACTAGAAGTTAATAACTGATAAAAAAAAATGCAAAAATGACTACTAAGAAGAAACTCAGGGACTATTGATTGCTGAATAGCTATGATGTGATGTTTGCTGAAAATAAAAGTAAACTGTTAAAGAAAGCGTCAACACCATAAAACAGTGATCCCCAACCCTTGTGTCGTGGATCAAAGGGTATCTGGTCACTCAAGGAGCATTAAATTATTTCCATTATATTTACTGGGGTGTATTTTTCTCGTGTTTTTGCGACTTTCCATGGAAATCACTTTATATTTTATGTGAAATCATTTTATAATTATTTTTTGGTGCAACTTAATTTTACTCTGAAGGCATGTTTAAATACAATTAAATTATAAAATCAAAACAATTTAAAATATAAATAATCAACATCCCACCCTCAGCGGGCTGCCGTAAAATTATCAAACGTTGACTGGTCCAGAAGAGAAAACTGTTGTGAAGAACTGCTATACAGTATTACGTCATGGATTCTTTTTTTCCCCAATGGGGCTGCAGATTCATATTTTTACCATTTTCAGACCTAGTACATTCTCCAGGGGCTGGTATCCCTTTTTAGCACGGCACCATGTAAATGATACCAATTGCCGACGGTAATTTGGGCACCCAGTTTGACGATGTGAACTTATTCTAGGAATTTAATTTGCCAAGAGCATAATTAATTTCATGATTCTGGGGATATGATAGAATTTTGAAAGAACTTTCAACCAAATGCAAAAATATTACACATTATGATATTGAACTGTACATACACCTACGTGAAATTTGCCAGAAAAAAACAGAAAATTATTTTTGAAAAAAAGGTATTGTGTAATACAAAACATTGATTTTTTTTCCGAATATCAATATATTGGCACTTGTAATGAGTGAGAAACAGGACGGTTTCTATCAACTTGGAACTTCTGAAGGAATTTTAATACCAAGTATATGCGAAATCACAATTTAACAGTAATTTTTTTAATGGCAGTCTCATTATTTTGTCAGAATAACATTTGTACCTTTAGGAATGTAAGTCATCGATATAATATCCTTATCATGACCTCTTTTCATACTTTGCCTAAATAGCTTTAGGCATTGTATAGAATGCCTGGGCATTCTATACAATGCCTAGGCAAAGTATGTAATCAATCTCATATTTCATACTTTGCCTAAAAACGTCCGCATTGTATAGAATGCCTAGGCATTCTATAGAATGCCGGCATTTCATACTTTGCCGGTAACATATATATATATATATATATAAACAGTATATATTTATAAAACGTCATGAAATACCCAGCGAAGCGGGCGGGTAACGGTTAGTACAAGGGGTGATCAAATGAAAAGGTACGAAACGACATAAAAATGAAACAGTTAAATATTTGCATATTCCGCCAAGGGAGAATGTAGCGAGACATCTCGGGATGCCATTGGAGACTCTGACTGGGATCGGATCATGCGCGGGTGCCCGCATGCGCAGGAGAGAGCAAAAGCTCTTATAAAAAGCGGCGTCCAAATGATGCGAGCACAGAATTACTCGAGCACAGAAAAAGCATTAACTCCGATGTGTACTGTGAGACACTCCGACGCCTACGCAGGTCCATCAAGAACAAAAGACCGGGGCTGCTCACGGAGGGTGTGGTTCTGCTCCATGATAACGCGCGTCCACACGTCTCCAGAGTCACACAAATGGAACTGGACAAGTTCCAATGGGAGACGTTGGACCATCCGTCCTACAGTCCGGACATGTCACCCTGCGATTTCCATGTGTTTGGTCCACTGAAGAAACACCTGAAAGGAAAGCGCTTCAACTCGGACGACGTACTCAAGGACACTGTGAAGGACTGGGTCTCGTCACAGCCACAGGAATTCTGGGAACAAGGAATCCTGCGGCTTGTTCATCAGTGGGATCGTTGTGCTCAGGCCTATGGTGTATATTTTGAATAAAGTCTATATTTGTACCCACTGTGTCGTTTCGTACCTTTTCATTTGATCACCCCTTGTATATATATATGTGTGTGTGTTTTGTAGCAATTTTTAAATTCCGTTTTTTTTTTCTCCTTGATCTTTATATCTATGGTTGGGCATGGTACGCTCTTGAAAAAATAACGGATTGCTTTAAATATGTTACTAGTTTGAGTAGTGATGTTAAGGCTACACAGTGCCCGTTTTAAAGACAGTAATATTGAAAGTAATTTGTGTTTTCTTTTTAGATTATATTATTAAATTTATTCTTCAAATAAAAAAAATTTTACCGGTCTTAATTTTAAAAATTACAAATTTTTCTTGTAAAATACTCAATTTTTAAAGTTTTTTAGTTATTTTCAGTGATTTCTGTTTCTTAAGATTATTGAGAACAAAAGTTAGTATGGATTTGAACATTTCAAACTAATATTCCCTACTAAAAATTCCTTGTTGAATTTTAATAATTATTTTTACAGCTATGGAAAATATATCAAATTTTTTAAAACTATTAATTTAAGATTTTTAGAAAAAATAACTAGTGCTCTCAGACCGAAATCCATACTAACTTTTAAAGAACATATATATATATATAAATTCTACAAAATTTTTTCAATATTATCTTGAACAGAAAAAATCCTTGGGAGAAATATATCCTCAAAATTGAAAAGTCTGAGAAAAACACAGTTAGTTTCTAAAGGCATGAAACACAAATTAATAATGCCTCTAAAGATCTAATTAAAAAAAATGTTTTTATCCAAATTATGTACACTGTATCAAAACACTACTTTAATTAAATATGTTATATGAGGATATATTTTTTTTATATTTAAAATATGTTTTACATAAAATTGATAGCATTTGTTATATATATACGATGACAGAGATTACTCAGCCTAATCTTATCATGATGCTTTCAAAAAAGTTTTGAAACACTTATAAAAATAATAATGATACAAACTCTGAAATTAGAAACCCCCAGGTTTGTACGTATAACACCTAATTTTTTCTCAGTTTTAAGTCGGTGCAATTTAAAAAGTTTGATTTTTATTACATGACTTGAAATTATTTTACTATAGTGTTATAATAAATTTTGTAATATCATAGATAAATTCAGTTATATTTGTGTATACGGAATACTTGAACTCAATAAAGTCTCATTGTAGTATCAGCTGAAAAAAGGCTGATTTTAAGTCATATAATTTTCATAGTATTCCACCTCTTTCAAATATTGTCTTTTAGTAACACAAGAATGTTTTGAGCCCGGAAATTTCTCAATAGGAAAAAATTAATGAAAGCAAAAAAAGCTTCTAAGGTTTTTAACTATGTGTAAAAACACAAATATTGCTCTTTAAATATTAAAAACCTCGAAACGTAACTGAACAGAAACGATTTTAGTAGTAAAAGTAAGAGTTAATAGCCATTTCACTGAACGAACCGATTATTCTCCCAAATATCTCTCTTTATATACAAAAAAAAATTTCATGATGCTGTAAAAAATTTATTTCAAGGTTTTTTTAAAGGTGAAGTTAACAAAAGAAACTACATCTTTTTTACAGAATGGAGCAAACTCACAGTTTGGACAAATTTACATTTATGATAGGGAGGCTTTGCATGAACGTGCAAAAATAGTTAAACGTGACGATGTGTTACAAATTTTACAGCCAATTATGAAGAAAAAACCGTATGAACTACATAATACAAGGAAATTACAGTTTTACAATTTGAGCTGTGATAGAGTTGCATAATTTGTACAATGGGAGTTGGTCCGCCATTAGGCAGATAAGGGAGGGGGCGGTACCTCCTTCCAGTTTTTAATTAAACTTTTAAGAATGGAAAAATGCTTTAAAATGATTGCTAAACTAATCACTCTCTCTAAACTGTCGAATATTGAGATTGTCAACTCTCAGAAAACTTCAAATATATTAAAAACTGATTGGTTATCAGACTCCCTTAACCTTTTCAATAGATTTTTGCTATTCCTGGTGGGCGCAATAGCTTAGTGGTTATGGTCACGAGTTCATGTCTGGAGTGTCATGGGCTCAAATCCTGTTGCCACTAAAGACCCTCCGTGTAGATGAGGTCATTCCTCCCAATTATGAGGTAGTTAGGAAAGAGGGATGCCAGCTCAGGTGTCATTCTCGTTACTCGACCGAGGTTGAATATTACGAGGTTTGTGATCAATGGCCCTCTTGTTGCTTTGTAGAGCGACACTAATCTCTCTCTTTCTTTTGCTAATCCTGCTCCAGGCACATAAATTACTTTAATAAACCCTGTAAAAATTTTCATTTATAGTTAATCTTTTATCTTCAAAATTTACATATCTAATATTGATTGAATTTTTTTCCTAATGGGAAATTTTAAGAGTGCAGTCCATTTGTACGTAGCTGCTTTAATTTCGGAAAGGACTTCCTTTCCAAATACAAAAATAACTTATTTTTGAGATCTGTGCATAATTCTCTGTTTCACGAATTTTTTATTCTGCTTATGTGATCCATTAGCACAGAGTAGTAATTACTTAACAATTCGATTAAAATTTTCCATTTTATTCCATTACATTAAAACTGTTTAAATGTAATTTATAGCAAAAACATGAAGAAAAGTTACATTTTCAAAACATTCTCTTTTCATGGAAAATACTTCTATGTAAAATTTTTTCTATGTATATATAGTTAGGATTTTTCTTTACAGAGCCTGAATTAAGATTTTTGAAACATTCACATTATTTTTAGAGTTACTATTGAAATAACACACAACCAGACTTCTTCATAAAAATTCGCTACTTTATTAATATAAGTCCACTTTTAAATTATATCTTATAAAAAGTCCAGTTGAGGTAGGGATTCTTGGGAGCTTCCCAAATCGAATAACAAAAACTAAACTTTCGTAACATCAAGAATTATTTTGAAGATTGTCGAATTTTAGATATCCATAATAATAATGTTTACGATAAATTTTACATCTCACCATATTGACATCAATAAGAGTATTGTAAAGTTTTCATATGCAAGAGTATATATATTTTTTAATTCTTGATTATTTTAGGGCCCCGGTGCATAGCATCCATTGACCACTCCCTGCAGAAATTAGCTTTAAGAGCTTTCAGTCTGGTTGAAATGAAAATTCTACAAATGTTTCACTCACTAAGAAAGTATACACCCCACAATAACCCCCTTTTTTCAGTCCCAAAATAGATTCCAATCGCCTCTCCCTGAAATAAACAGCTATCCTGTTCATGTGTTTCCCCCACCCTCCTCCACCTTACCTCAAGGTCACTTGACCGTTTCATCTTGGAAACAAATTGTCAGAACTTCCTTCTTTCATTCCAAGGAAGAGGGTCCCCTCCCCAACAATGACGTGATCTCATGACGTAGTCTAGGGTTACTTTAATTCTCTTACCCCTCCCCCTTTCAAATAAAAAAAGCAGAATTAGTGTTTCTGAAGTGATTAAAATCATTATTCATGTAGCAAAATATTCTTTTTCATAAAATAAAGTATTCTTAATGTGTATTTAAGCAGTTTATGCTCAATTTTCTTCTAAAGTAATATTTTAAAAGTTTTGTACGTAGATTGCATACACGTGGCGCCATCTGCAGTCATTACAATAAAGCTTACCAAACATGGCGTCCGAGCATTTTGGAAGCAAAGATATATGTATTTTTCGTAATTTAAAAATTTTCTAGACCATTTCTGACATTTTTACATTTCAAGGTGGATTTATATGAGTAATTTACGTTCTCAACAAAAGTTTCATATCCAAATAATGTGATTTCATTAAGATAAAGTACCCTGACCTTTTCAGTACATTTAGAAGTCCACCTTAATTGAACCTACTAAAATCATTCTTGCTATAGCGCTCGTGTTGAAAGGTTCGTATATAAAATTCTAGCGGGATATTTATTGATTAGGTATTTTATAACTTAGAATTATTATATTTGGTTGTTAAATTTTTTTGCAGTTTTTATATTGTATCAATTTCCTGTTAAGTTTTCCATCATTTTAACATATTTGCTGATTTTTGGAATTTCTAACTTATGTGAACAACTAGAAACTTTGATTCATAATTTTGAATTATTGTTATTTTACTCTTTTTATAGTGTATTTTTCTTATTTTGTGGTTTGATTTGATATAATTAACATTTTCCGTTCATCGACTTTCTAGCTTCTGCCGCGTGATAGCTCGATTCTCCGATCACGTGAATGTAAAAATTTTATGCTTTGATTATTTATAACGTTTTAATAATCCGTTTTAAAATTTCCAGGTATTTACCATTGTAGTAGATTCATTATTTTTTTAGTTCCTGCTGTGTGATTGCGTACTTGGCCGATCTCGTAATCGTAAAACTTTTTCTTCACACTATTCTTAATAAGTGTTATTGTGAAGTTAACATATTTATCTAGTTCAAATTCAATTGTTTGTGGGCTGCATCTACCCGATGCTGGGTGTTTTTGGTTTTCTTAAAGTAGTTCCAGAGAAGTCATATAAAAGGCTTTATTCACACTGCGAGACAGTAGAGCAATGACCTCACCCTCTGCCTGCACAAGTTTGGAGTGGTTTACATCATAGGGGTGGGGCATGATGTCACTCCACCCCAGCGCAGTTCAAAGTACGGCTATTTTCACAACATCCTCGACCCCCGTTTGATATTCGGGAGAGTATCAAACCTGTAACACTCATGATTAAATAGATCGAATCTGTTAGGTGTTTTTACACACCTACCAGATGATGTATACTTCTTTATTACATTATTAGGTGCTGACATGACATTTGCACCTCTTTTCGAATTTGATTCCCCCTCACCTGCAACTTCCTCCGTTACACAGTTTTCATTTGTGCGTATCTCTAAAGGATATACGCGTTGCACTGGACGTAGAACTGTCCCATGTTGTGTTTTAAATTTGACAGTGCGTATTTTACCGTCTCTACCAGGGATCAGCTCGATAATTTTCGCCATCGGCCAAAACAAACGTTTTTTATTGTCATTTCCGATCAAAACTATCTCTCCCACTTCAGGTGCATGCGATAATTTTTCATTAGATTTTTGAATTAGTTCACTTAAATACTCTCTTCTAAACCGTTGCCTCAAATCATTAAAAAGTTTCCTTCGATATTTTATCCTTTTTGTTAATTTTTGACGATCTAATTCATCCATATCGGGGACACCCTAAGAGTGATTTTCTCCAAGAAACATTGCAGGTGTGAGAGGAATCAATTCTTCAGGATCTTCTGACACATACGTTAAAGGTCTACAATTAATGATCGACTCACAGTCACAAAACAAAGTATTCAATTCTTCATACGTTAACGTACATTTACCCAAAGTACGTCGTAACAATTCTTTCACAATGCGAACCAGCCTCTGCCACCAAGCGGCAGTGGGTGGGATTAATTTCCAAAGTATTTTAGTTATCATAGTTTCTCTCGTAATTTTATCCCAGTCTAATTTTGAGAGATCATTAGAAGCGCTTCTGAAATTCGTTCCATTATCACTATAGATAGTGCGAGGCCTTCCACGTCTAGCTATGAAACGTCGAAGGGCTAACAGAAAACTGTCAGCCGTTAACGAACTAACCAATTCTAGATGGATAGCACGAAAACTCGCACAGGTAAACAATGCTATCCATACCTTTTCCCCTGATTTTAGAAATAGGGCCCCAGCCAAATCAATTCCCACTATCTCGAATGCCACGCAATCCGCCACTCGGTCGAGAGGCAAGGGTTCGCTTGACATAGCTTTAACTTTAAAACGTTGACATATAATGCAATTATGCAAAATATTCTTAATAATTTTTCTAGCACCAATTATCCAATATCGTTCTCTTATTAATATTTACATCATCTGTAGGCCACATGACAATTTTTTATGAACAAAATCTATTAACAATATAGTAAAATGACATTTTCCAGGTAACAAGATAGGAAACAGAAATGATTCCTCGTCATCTCTTTGAGTTATTTTAGTTTTTACTCCTAAAATATTATCATTATCTATACATGTACCAAAATTTAATTTCTTTATATCAGATAAATAACATTTTTTGATTTAGACGAATCAAGCACTTTTCAGAATTTTCAATTTCAAGAAATGAAAGCTCAGGTTCAGTACACTTAACACAAGTTTTTCTACAGTTATTAATAAATCTCAAAATCCAACCGACCACTTTAATCAATTTATTATAGCTTGATATATTATGCAGATGCCAGAGGGGTGCGTCATTTGCTAGATCAACATTAACAATTTTAATCTTTTTTCTTTCTACATCTATCTCACTAGGTTGACCAATAATTTCACCTGTTGGCCAATTTTCGGGATCTTCTTTCAGCCAAGAAGGTCCTTCCCACCATTTAGATGTAAGCAATTTGTTAGGGGAACATCCGCGAGATAATAAATCCGCTGGGTTCATATTCCCTGGGACATATTTCCATGAGTGTGGTTTCGAGAAAAGCCGAATTTCTTTAACTCTGTTAGACACAAAAACTGACCAGTTCCCTTGTTCTCTTATCCACCATAGAGCAGTAGTGGAATCAGACCAAAATGTTATTTTTAAATTTGGAAAATCGAGTGCTTTCTTTAGCGAATTTACCAAGCCTAGCCTCAATATTACAGGCCATCAGTTCTAAACGCGGAATGATAAGAGGTGCTATACCCTAGACTTTGCTCTAGCGAGTACTATATTTACCTTAGAATCAATTATTGATCGAACAAAGACGCATGCAGCATAATCTCCCCCAGCCGCATCCACAAAAACATGTAATTCAGAAGAAATATTCACTTTAAGATGACGAGGAATATTAACATTTTTCAATGTAGAAATATCTTTAAACCATGTTAAAAATTCTTTTATACAATTGGGAGGTAATTCATGGTCCCAAGAAATTTTCAATTTCCATAAATTCTGCAATAGTAGTTTAGGAAGCAATGTTGTTGGTGTTAACAAGCCTATGAAATCAAAAATCTTTTGCACAATTGATAAAATTAATCTCTTAGTTATTCTCACTTCACAGGTGAATGGTTCTAAATCCGTACAGCATTTCAGAACATCATTATCTAAGTTCCATATTATCCCCAAAACTGAGGTATCTCCGGAATGCTTGTCAACATTTCTACATTCAACATTGCTTTCAAAACCACGCAAATTAAAAAGACCTCTTATTCATAATATATTTTGCTTGTTCAATGAAGTGTTCTAAGCACTAGAGTGTTATAAACTCCACATACAAGATTGTCAACATAAAAGGATCGTTTCATTTTTTGAGCAATTTCTTTAAATTCAGCAGGACAATTTTCCAAAAGATGTATCAAGGATATGTTCAATAGGTATGGACTAGAACAAACCCGAAACACAACTCGGCAGTGCCTATAAATTTCTTGTCCTTTCGAACCCGGGAAATAAAATCTCAGAAAATCCCTTTCTTTAGAAAATCCCTTTCAATAAAATTTTTACATTCTAAAATGAGTCATGTTTCAGAGCTGATGGATGCAAACATTCGTTTGCAAAGGTATTTATTAGCAAATTTATGACATTGATTGTATTCTTTATATAGAAACTTCTTGTAATTATGAAAAAATAGCCTTTGAATTTAACTGTTATTTTCTAAAATTTATATAAAGTTTTCTTTTTGCTATTCTTGAAAATCATTTTAGTATTATTGTTTGGATATCAAAGTTTTTAATGTTAATTATTGTTTTTCTTTTAAAATTGTATGGAAATATTTATTTGGTTTACATCTATTGGACAATTTATATGCAATTCAATAACTCTTAAGAAATAATTTGTAATAAAGAATGATCCAATAAATTTAATCATTATTTTTAAAAATTATGTATTAACCTGTGTGTGTGATTCCTTTCTTTAACTTAATAGTGTAAGAGTATTTTCTTTTTTAAACTTTGAAGACACTTTCTAAAGAGAAATCTCTAAAAGAAATTTCAAACCTTTGTAAATGATAATGACTAAGTAAAGTCAGACAATCAAAGCCAGCAAATGTGGTATTTCATTATAGATTCATCATATATTTCGAAAGATCTTACTATGTCTTGAGAATTTTTATAGAACAGTTGCTTAAAAAATCAGTATACAATAACAATGTTTAAATTTTATATATCCATATTAATGCAAATAAAGATTGAAGCTGACCAAAAAAAATACTCTTTTGGAATACATCTTAGAAAAAAAATACTCTTCATAAGTGCATAATGAAGCAATGTCACTGATAGTCTTTCAATAGAATATGAAAAACGCATTTTTAAAATTGCAATGAATTTCTTGGTTAAAAAAATAAAATTTTCACATGCTTCACTTGTATTATAATCGTGTAATATTAAAATTAAATGTTGATAAATGATGCATGTTAAATAATTGTAATTACTAAAATAAACTAACAAAAATTTTGTATGTAAAAATTTTCAGAAAATAATTTAGCATGTTTCAAAACAATTTCTAAAATTTTTCCTATATTTTAGTATGA
>BMAO01038667.1:0-19251 GCA_019973975.1 Trichonephila clavata | reverse complement strand
AATAATAGAACGCCTCTTTCAAAGCAATTTTTTTTCACAATTCGCTTTAGAATTTTTAAAAAATCTTTGTTGAAACGGTTTTTGTGCTCGATATACTTTGCTGCCAAGCTATATCAAGTGAAACGTTTCTGGATTACAATTCTTAAGACATTTCAGAAATCCAAGTTTTTTCTAAAGATATTGACTATGACTATGACAATTAGCCGGTGTTCAGCGAATTTTTGAAATTAGAGAAGCAAAGCATAAATTTTCTTCCTTTTGAATTTTCAAATATTTATTCAGAAATCTACCGATTCCAACGGCTAGGTATTCATATGTAGAATGAGCTTTTCTTTTTACTTGAAAAGAATTAGGTGATAGCCTAAAGGTTATGGGCCCAAATACGTGGTCGGTGTGTCATGAGTTCGAATCCTAATGTCACTGAAAAACTGCCATGTAGAAGTTGATGGACGTTAAACATGCCGAGGTTAAAAGTCCTACCGTTGTCTAAGTGTGGTAGTTTAGAGAGGGGTTGCCAGCTCAAATATCGTCCTTGTCACTTGACCGAGATTCAAAATTATTAGGTCCGTCGCCAGTAACCATCGTGTAACTTCAAAGGGTGACTCAATTAAAGCAGTGAAATTGATTTAAACTATTGATTGAATAATCTTTGGTTATGTTTTCAGCATTTATTATGTTCTGTTTCTCCTCGAAGGAACACAAACATTTCGCTGAGTATAGCGTCTAGAGTTAATCATGTATGAAGCTTAAATGTCTATTTTGTTTATTATCTTGATATGTTAACATTTATTTCAACGAATCTATTTCTAATATTTATGTTTTCAAAATGTTTAAAACAAAACGTCACCTTAAAATAGTTTTCTGTGTATGAAGTTGTAATAAATTTGTGAAAAATTAAAATAAAACAAGAAAAGAAAAATTAGCTGCATAATTGCCGAATGAGAAAAAGCGCGTGCACAACAAATCGTAAAAGAAGTTTAAAAATATTTCTCTCCAATGTGCTACATAACAAATATAGATGAGAAAAATTCGATAAAAAAAGGAAAATTGCTGACAGGCATTGTGTGTAGTGAAATGAATAAATTGGGGAATCAGAAAGAATAAAGATGTGAAACCCCATCACGGTATTCAATTTCTTGTGCATTCCATGCTACTATTTCTTGCACAAGGCCGGTGCTAATTATCTCCGAAACTTTCCAATTTTTGTGATGGCCTGACTAAGTAAATCCCTAAGGAAAATCACGGCAAAATTTATAAATTAAAGTTATAATGAAGTTTATTAATGATAATTGTTTGTACAGCAAATCCCACAGTATTTTTGTGGACTAATTGATGCACATAAAAAAATCACTCGAAGTCTTAAAACAGTCGTATATTAAAGCAATTTGCATTTATTTTCAGTTCAAAAACAATTTTGATCCTTTTACTGATGTAGACATATCAAAGAAAACATGATGTCAAATCCTTTCCAAATGAATGCTACATGCAGAAAAGATCGAAGAACGCACCATTTTTTTTATGAGGAAAAAAGTTTGTGGATCCTATAACAAGAGAGTTTTAAACATTTTTTTTCTGTTACCAGCTGGGCGATGAGTGTGCCAAATCACCTGTCCTTTTTTGTATCAATACAAGAGACTGTTATTAATGACCGTTAAACAGCCACAACTTTTAACGACCGCTATTCCGCTATCTTTGCATCCCTACTAACTATATAACAGTGATAATTAAAGCATTTGTATCTTAACCCATCCATCCCATTCCATGATCACCGACCGGGCAGCGTCTCTTTCTGAGCTCAGTTTTACTTCTGATATAAATCATTAACTGCGTTGACTATCTCCCCATCAGTATTTTTTAGTCTTGAGATATTGTTTTTGATTTATAATTACCATGTATAGCGAAGCTTAAATTATGATCGAAAGTTTCTTTCAAACTTCCTAGCAGCAGCCACGAGATGCAGGACCGATCGTAGAGAAAATCGTCGTTCAGAATCGAGAGAAGCATGAGTAAGAGAGACGCCGTGTTGACATACCGATGGAGTCCGATATAGACAGGACGTCTTAAACTTTTTGTGGCCCTGGGTCCACATAACATTTTCTTAGGCCCTAGACCCCAATGCAAAAGTAGGCCCTACCAGAGATTTTTAAAATAGACTGTATATATAGCATGAATTCTCAAATACTGGTACAAACACTAATTTGAAACAAATAAATGTGCCCGATTCGCAAACATAGGCACATACCAGCTCGACCGATGGCCATGTCTCGACTAAATAAGGTGAATGATTGCTTGTGGTATTAAGCCTAGGTCTAGACATGGACAATGATCATCACATAATATTACAGTCTTGCCACTTTTGCCAGCTGACATGCAGTTTGAAATTCTGATTTTTTTTGGAGAATACATCAGGAATAGTATTTAACCATTACAATTATCCGGATCATGATCTTATTAAGACTGAATCGAGAAAGAAATTAGGCTCCCACCGAGGGTGAGGCCCTGGCACGGCCCAGTTAGCCCCTGCCTTAAGACGTCCCTGGATATAGACCCAATTTGGAAACACACCACTTCAATTCTACCAACCATCTGACCCTTTTAGAGCATGTATGGAGCTGAAAAAGACTATGACAACTTAACAGCCACGAAGGACTTAATACTTTGCATAAATGCATCGCTAATGGAGCGACTGAGGAAATTAGCCCAGCAGAAAAAAATTGATATAGAAAAACCCAAACCACCCTGCTAAAAATCAATATAAACTACAGAAGTTAACTAAAGAATAAAATGAAATTTTTCCCGAAATGAGAAATCGCCCATCTGACGATTATATTCAACTTTATACAAATATGCCGAAAATATAGAAAAATGGTTCACACGCTAAACGAAAAAGTGTGTGAATTACGTAATCAAACCAATCGCTGAACGCTCCGTTTAAGTCGTTATTAAAGGTCTACCCCGGTATTCACAAACCGAAGAGATTAAAATTGATATCAAAGAACTGGTTTTACTATAATTAAGTTATCCCAATTAATATAGAAAAAGTCAGGTCACCCCCTTCCATTCTTTTTAATAACACTCTCTAGGAATTAAATTAACCAAGAAATCTTCTAATTGACAACTTTAAGTTACATGTCTATTCATGTTGAGGGATTCCTCGTCAAAAGCATCACTCAATGCTTCAACTGTAACAATTATAACACTCAGCAGATAATTGTCACCTTAAACTAGAAGTCTTAAAAGCGGGGATAAGCACTCAACGAAATCCTATAACATCAAGGAAAATTAAGAAAAAGCCCTTTTGCATTAACTGCAAGGAACATCATTTTTTACATACAAAATGTCCTGCTTTCCTAAACCAAGAAAAGAACCTACTCTGAATAATAAGCAAAATTAGTTTGCAAACACTCAAGTTAAAAGAAAGAATATCCTATGCAATGCATTAAAAAATAGCTGTACCCCAAAAATGTCCAAGAAGAGGAAAACTCAGAAAATCCCAAACAAATTCTCATCCCCCAAATTGTTGGCCGACTCATACCGGCGAATCTCGCTCCTACCTATCCTCAGCAAAATCACTGAGAAAATAATCCTAAATAGGCTAAACGACCACCTCACACAAAACGATATCCTGATACCGCAACAACACGGTTTCAGGCCCAATCTTTCCACATCACACCAGCTACTGCGTGTGGTGGAATACGTAAAAACTGGTTTCGCTGAAAATAAGTCAACTGGGGCTGTTTTCCTCGACATCCAAAAAGCTTTCGACAGAGTCTGGCATACTCTATAAATTAATCAGAACTAACACTCCACCTTATTTAATTAAACTAATAAACTCCTTCCTAAATAACAGAAATTTTGCAGTCCTCGTTAACCACTCCTACTCTTCCCTGAAAAATATCAACGCGGGAGTCCCGCAAGGGGCCCTCCTCTCGCCCACACTTTTTAATATTTATGTCAATGATATTCCTAGGACAAGCTTCTCTACAATCTGCATGTACGCCGACGACACGGCAATCCTGGTACAGAACAGTGATTTAAAAAAATCACCCACGCACTACACAAACACCTAGCCAGACTAGAAGATTGGTTCTCCACCTGGAAAATTGCCCTCAATGTAGGCAAAACGGAGGGCGTCTTCTTTTCTCGTCACATTAAAAAGAAACCACCAGTTGTATTTACATAACACCCACATACCCTGGTCTCAAAACACTAAATACCTTGGTGTCATTCTAGATAAAAGACTCACTTTCAAACAACACATCACACGATTACGTAAAAATTTCAGAATTTCCGTGGCTAAAATCTACCCACTAATTTCGCGGAAATCCTTTTTATCTCTCAGAAACAAAATACTTATTTATACCCAAATCCTAAGACCCACCCTCATCTACGCCTGCCCAATCTGAGGTCATGCAGCCTACTCGAATATAAACATCATCAAAAAGAGCTCAAAACTTAATTATCCGTACCATCACAAAAGCTGACTGGTACATCCGAAACGATTGATATCAGGTTTTCTCTAAACCTTAAAAACCCTCAGAGAGTGATCAAAAAGATCGCCATCAAATTCTTTACCAACATCGACACCCACGAAAATAGAGCAATCCAAAGAATAGAAAAATATCCTCTAAACCCTCTCATAAATAGACCCAGAAAACACATCCTCTGCTAAAACTAAAAAACTTCATACTTCCAATTTCCACCCAGAAGCCTCTCCCACCCACGAGAGGCTGCAACCCGATTGGCCGGCGCCGTTTCTCTCAAAGCACTTCAAAACCCCCTGCATTTTTGAGGCAACTCGCATTCGCGCACCTACTCCGACTAGACGGGTCTTCACGCTAGCCGCTCTCATAAATAATGATTAAACCCGCACGCAAGCGCACTCGGCCCCCCGATGCGCACAGTGCAAGAATAAACTAAAACACTCAAATTGCTACCTTCTATTAAAATTTTCTTTTCACTTCCATTTCTTATCAACATCCATATTATCGATTCTAACCTACTAATTAAAAAAAAAAATCCTCACGATATTATTCTGCAGTACTGGGCTAAGGTAAAGCCAACTAAAGCTACACCGAATCTTCACGATAGGAGGTTAAGTTTCCACAAGGAAACAGGCACTCCGTTAATCACTCTACATATATCCCCCACATTCAAGATTACAAGGGATTTCAGAAAAATAAAACTAAGATATTGGAACTCGTTGAGGTCCTAGAACTATTAAAAGAAGTTTCTAACTTAATGAAACGCATGTCATCTTTGAAAGAAGCGCCAAAATTTAAAGCAGCAAAGGAAATAAAGCTAAAGTTTATACGCTAGTTCATGGTCATTTTACGGGAGGGTGATCGATTGAATCACCCGTTCGACACTACTTTTCTCTAAATTTAAATTCATCTTTCTTCTAATTCCTAATATCATATTACTTATTAATTTCTCCTCCTTTTAATTTATTTCAACCTCATTAATTAAATAAAAAGGGGCGTGAATCATGTCTGAGCTCAGCCGTTCAGAGTCGTCCTAAAATAGTCTACTATCTGCTCTATTCCACTGGTCCTTGCTAACTTGCCACGCCCCAACTATGAGAACTGTAGCATCAAGAAACGCATTGTCAGGCATAGGAAGGAGAGCTGCTGCTACCCAGTTCCTGCAGAAAGTCAAAGTCACAAGTCAAGAAATTTAAATTATACCAATGAACTCTGGTCAGCTTAGGGCTAAGTCCCCTAAGCAGTCCTTAGATGCATGTTCTAAGCTGAAGAAAATCTTGACTTATTTACAATGACCAACCACTTGTACAAAAATGTAGTCGAAGAAAACTTTGAACCTGCGTCAACGGATATTACCGATTTTTATGAAGGAGCAATTACCTGGAATCAAGAATTGGTAGATTTTTACCGCTATGTATCAAAATGAACTGCACTAACCATAAAACTCCGAGTAGTTTCATAGATGGGGAAACTCTAATGAGAATGAAAATATTTTTCTAAAATAAAATATAGAATCTGATAAAAATAGAAAGAAACTTGAAAATTCAAAACAAATTTGAAAATTGTTGTCGTTGTGTACAGTGAAACAAGATTTGATAAACTGGCGATTCAGAAAATAAGTAAATTGAGTAACGCTTCACGATTGAAATCAAGCCTGTATTCTAGACAAAGCCCGTGCCAATTGCTTCTGAATAGTTTTAAACGTAGCATATTTGATACCGATGCAAACACGAAACCGTTAAAATTTTAGGCAAAATTCTACGTCAGAAATTTATTTATTAGAAGTTATATTGAATTTTATTCATGGTAATTCTTTGTACAACCCATCCACAAGAATTTTGTGAAGAAAGTGAAATTGTTACAACTCTATTAGAAAGGTTCTGCAAATACCTTATGTAACGTTTATAGGACAATAACTTTAAAACAACAATTATAAAATAACAGCACAGAGACATGCATACGAACTCTAATTCTACATCTCATTCTAATTCAGAACTACACCATAGCAATTTTTAAATCAAATTCTACCATCTGACATCTTTTTATGATGCAATCACATACCAAATCCGTGACCGACGCGCATCACTTTAATCCTACGTCGTAGTTATGATGTCACAGGCGTGATCAGGAACCTGTTCGTGAATGGATCAATAGCGTCGCAACAGAAATGCATAAAATTTTTAAAATGTGTGAAATTTTATGAGTCATGTATTTAAAATCAATCTGCATTCCTTTTAAGTTGAAAATTGTGATGATTTTTTTAAGCAAATATATCAGATACACTTAAAAGAATGGTTTAACGTAGTGACGGGCAATGTACGGCCCGCGGGGCAACTCCGGCCCCCGAAAGTATTTAATCCGGCCCGCCGAGAGTTTATCGACATGGATAGTACATGGCCCACTACAATTACGTTTTGACGGTCGAGAAGTTTAAAGTGGATTTTACTTAGTAAAATAATAGATGCATAGCCTACAGAAGAAGCTGAACTAGCCGCGTAGTTCATGTGTTGCATAATGCGGTGTGTAAGGCGTGGTTAAATGAGAGACGCGGGCGAGTGAACTCAGTCGCCACTCGCCAGCTGTCACTGACCAATCCGCACGTTTTACGTTAATTTTGTCTCTTGTTCTTGCTTGTTCGCGTAACGCTTTACATTCATAAATTTTTGAAGAAAGAAAAAAAAACACCTATTTTAAGATAAAAAAAGAAAAGTCGATTCCGAGTATCGTTTGCTTAAAGAAGAGTGGACTTCAAAATATTTTTTACGGAATACAACGGTAAGCCAATATGTCTTATTTGTTATAAAGCAGTGGCAGTATTTAAAGATTTTAATCTTGTTCGCTATTTCAACACCAAACATCCAAAAACTAAATATGCTTTGATGAATGACGCAGAAGAAAAAAAAATGCGGAAATCTTATTAAAAACAATATCTGCTCAACATAATATGCTTTATAAAGCAAAAAGACTGCTCAAAAGGCTTCTACACTGGCTGGATGAGCTGTGGCTTATAAAATAGCTAAACATAACAAACCATTCTCAGAAGGAGAATTTGCGAAATATTGTATGGTGAATATGAGCAAAATTTTATGTCCAGAAAAAATTAAAGAGTTTGAGTCTGTCAGCTTACCGCAAAATACAATAACAACGCGAATTGATGCCATTGCATCTAATTTGTCGACTCAATTTAGGCAGTGTATAGAAAACTTTAAATATTTTTTCAGTGACGATGGATGAAAGTACGTATAGAAGTGACCACTGCAAAATTATTAATCTTCATTAGAGGCGTTGATGACGAATTTAATATTACTGAAGAGCTAGCTTGTCTGCAATCGATAAAATGGAAAACGACGGGGCAAATAATTTATAATGAATTTTCCAAACCTTCAAAATTTAAATGCGCCCATTTCAAAATTATGCAATATAACTGCAGATGGAGCCCCAAATATGGTTGGAAAAAACTCGGGGTTTTCAGGTATTTTTCGGAACCAGAATCCTAATCACGATGTTGCATTTTTACATTGTATAATTCGCCAGGACGTCTTTTGTAAAGCTGCAATAGATATTACCCACGTACTAAATGTGGTTTCAAAACTAATTAATACGATTCGATCTTGGGGTTTGGTACACCGACAATTCCAAGAATTTCTGATTGAAGTCGACGCAGATTTTTCTTGCCTTCTTTATCACACGAAAGTAAGATGGTTAAGTTGTGGATATGCATTTGAAGGGGTTTGGAATTTAAAAGAGGAAATACAAGATTTCTTAAAGAATAAATCAGACAAATGGTCTGATTTCCAAATTTTTGAAGACAAAGATTGGCGTACCGATTTTGCATTTTTTACCGAATGCTTGAACACTATAACAAATTAAACAAAAAATTGCAAGGAAAGAACCAATTTATAGATGAGACTTGGGGTTGTCTAAAATCATTTAAAACTCAGCTTTTTCTGTTTTATAACTGCATGGCGAAGAACGATTTAACTCCCTCTCTTTCCGCGTTTAAAATCTATGTGACCTGTGAGTGTGAGAATAAACTAAAAGATTTCAGCCAGGCGTTGAAAAAACTTCACGCAGAATTTGAAACTATTGAAATGCAGTGTGGTACCCATTTAAAGCAATTGTTCTTGAATTCCACAAAAATAGATTTTTATATAGCACTGCCGAAAGCTGAATTCCCAAAGATGATTGCTTACGCCCAGAAAATTATGGCGATTTTTGCGTCGTGTTATGTGTGTGAACAGACTTTTTTGACCATGAAATTGCGGAAAAACTCAATCACACAGAAACCGATTGACTGATGAACACCTTTTCGCACTGCTAAAAGTTACTTCGTCACAGCTGGAAGATGCTTTCGAAAATATTATGGAAAATTAAAAACAATTCCATATATCTCACACGTCGAACATGTCAGGGCCTTCGAATAAAAGTTAAAATAAATACTATTTAAGGTAAAAAGTAATTTGTAACGTTGTGTGTAATGCTGTAATGTTTTTATAACATTATGATTAAAAGCTTTAGCACAAAATGCATTTTTTCTATAATTCTGGCATTTCTCTAAAATTTCTTAAACTTTGTGGCCCCCCATTAAAAAAGTTTGCCCACCAGTGGTTTAACGACTCCATAATCAGCTGCTTGGAATTGTTTCGTGTGATAAGCGTGCAACAGTCTTGTGGGCTACTTCCGAATGCAATTCCAGAGTTTCAACAAGAATCAACATTTTCTGTTGAATGCATATCATAGATTCGGGCATTTCGCTTGGATGCTATACAGGACGCTTGCATGGAAACAAACAGCGTAGTTTGGCAAGTCACGTTGTCAACTACGTCAGACAAAGAAAATAAGATGTGCTCCTGACAATGTTCCCGCTTATCAATAGGGGACAGTGCAACCTGGTTTGTGTGTTTGGGAGGGAGTCTGCAGTGTGTTATATGATTTGTTTCGCCAGAGCTCTCTGGAAACACTGCTTAGTACTTTTAAATTTCTGTGATTGGAATGATGTGTGCATCCATTTTAAAATGAGATACACACGTCCTATTCCTACAATCCTGATAATGGATTTGATTTGTTTAATAATGCACCACTACACAAGTATTAGGGTACCATGTTATGGTAACAGGAACATTTCGCGAAATTCGTAGTTTTGCCATTCCCAGTCATGTCCCTAAATCTGAACGTAATAGAAATGAGAGGTGTTTTGGTTTTTGTGGCTTATGATTGTACATTTTACATGAAATATAAATTTAAATTAACTATTAATGGATTATAAAATTTACTACAGTTAGTTGAAGGAAAATAACGATAATAAAGAGAAACAGTTGCTTTAGAACTCACTTCACTGAAATAGGACTCAATGGAGCTATCCATGTAGGCCCTCTTGGTGACGTCTTCGTCAGCATTGGCTAACAAACACAAGAAGGTTAAAACCCAAACCACACCCCACGCCTCTGAAAAGGAAAGAAATATAATTTGATTTAAAATATTCATTAGACGATGAATAGTTTTTATAATAAAATGATTTTTTAAGATGGTAAATTGAAAACGAAAATTGCGGGAGAAAAAATGAGTGGAAAACATTTCACAAAATGAGTCAATATTTTTCTTTTATAATAAATGAAAGAAATTAGATGTTTCAAAATCTTATGAACCCAGCAGTGCATGGTTTACATATTCAGAGTGAAGAGAGGTGAAAGAGCTAAAATCAGCTTACAGCAGTGCTTCTCAAACTTTCAATATTTGCGATTCAATTTTCATCGCACCCCACTCCATACAATAACAATGCATTGAATTCATTAATAATGCACTTTAACACTAAAGTTACAAATGACCTTAATTATAAACCGTACAAATTATTAAGTATTAAAGCCCATGGGGGCACTAGTAATTATTAAACGTTCTTAACTTGGTATTGATAAATTAATTATCAAATATATTGTACACTACTGATACATTTAAATGTGTATTTTACTTTTTATTAATTCAGAATTTATTTTGCTTTGCTTCCTTTCGATAAATTAATAATTTTTTGAAGAATCCTTTATTTTCGACTTTTCGATATGCTCGTGCCCCCCACCTAAGGTTATCATGCCCCTCTAGGGAGTGCTCCACACAGTTTGAGGAATGCTGGCTTAAATATTTTTTTGTAAGAAACATGATACACATACAATTCAATTAATGTTGCGGTGAGTATGCAGATCATGCCTTAAGCATTCTTCCTCCTCTAAAACATCACAAAATTTATCGTACCTTTATTAAAAATTGTCCTTTCAGTAATAACTTATTTGCCGCAAGCATTGTGAGATAAAACAATATAATATTATGTCAATAATTTCATGATTCTTTAAAGGATAAAAATTCTTAAGGAATCACTCATTATCGACCCAGGTGTGGGCGCGCACTCGATACCAACATCAATGGTCATGTGGGGTGACTGAGTCACCCCAATCCTTTTATTATTGTTATTTTCCCTACCCCCTTTTTTATTATTATTTTCCCAATCCCCTAATCCTTTTATTATTTATTTTTATTGTTATTAATTACAGTGAATAATTTAATTGAGAGAAAGAATACTTACCTACTTTTAAGCACTTTTCAGTTTTTTTTTTTTGTTGATAATTTGAAATAAAATATCAATTAAACTGAACCAAGAAGTTTCAAATTTACCTGATTTTAATAATGAACATAAATCACAGGCATATTTCGCTAACATTACCGGAATGTTTTTTTCAGGCAAAACTGTCGAATTTTGTTCAAGTTATTATAGTTTTATTGTCTTGTGATCGACAAATAGTATATTGATTTTTTTTTTGCTTGTGTCTTTTTGACTCTTGTGGTACACTTGTGACTTTATATTTTTCTTGATGGAGTTCTTTGGGTAGCATTTGGAAATTTTCCTTTCAACTCAAACGTTTCGTGTTCATCGCTTTTCTAAAATTTACTTTCGCTATCATAATAAATATTCATTATTTCAGTAGGTTCTTCCCTTGTTTGATGAGTTTCAACTTCCATCAGTAGAGATCACAGATGCCCATTTCTTTTTTTTATACTCTGCTCATTTTTATTAACCATAATAAGTCGTACAACACAACAATGAAAACCACTAAGTTGTTCACAGGGGAAAAATGTAGCATGTTCATAGAAAATATTTTGCAACAAAAGTGGTCGCGCGGGGAACTCAGTTAAAACAACCACCTTAAGATTGTAGAAAAAAAGAACGTCCCAAAAAAAAAGAGAGAGGGAGATACGTGACACATAGATTTTAGGTCCCATGAAGACTGTCATATAGGTGGATACTGTCAAGATCATATGTAACAAACTAACAGTTTTCCTAGAATTAAAGAATTCGTGAGCCTGGGGTGACTTTGAGGCCCGCGCGCCTGCTTCCAGGTACAAAAGGGAACAAAATCAGTACAACGTGATGCATAAAAAAATTTATGTACTGAAAAAGAAACCCTAATATTGGTGGTAGGAATTGAAAGTTTTATTAAAGAAATACAATTACAAGAGTGAAAAAAGATTGAGATTACGTTGACATACTTCTGGCCCTGATATAAGTCGGTATCTGGCTGGGCATGGACTCGTAGATTTCGTGGGTCTCTTACTGCAGCATCGATAATCACGGACCTAAGATCGCGGACCCCCAAGAGATTATGAACACCTCTCCCAAACTCCCAATACATGGCTGAGGGATTTGCAGGTTCTTCAATAATCCTAAGACTGCCTCTGCTGCTTATACAAATTTTTTTAACGCTTCTTTTTCTTAAGAAAACAGTTCTTTATCCTTGCACATGTGTTTCTACTATTTTTTTGAAAATATTATGTCGCAGTAATGGCTATGTGGTTACAAACAATAAAAAACTGAATTAATATTCTTGATCTAAATACATGTTCTAGAAGAACTTTTCCATTGGGCAGTTAAGATATGCCATCCTAGTATGGATGGCATATCTTAAATCTTAAGGGAATCTTAATCTTAATATTAAGTGAGAGATCTTCGCCGACCCCTAGAAAAGTTATGGCGACTCCCGGGGGTCTGTGGACCACAGTTCAAGAACCACTGTCCTACGGGATAGCTTGCCCGTTAAATGCAACATCATGAAGGAATGATTCGAATCAAATGAAATTTGCAGCAAATGTCAATTATATGATGTTATGCAAAGTAGTAAGGTTTCAAAGCCACCACGCATGTGTGGTGTGAGCAGCTATCTGAACTGATGCTGAGAGCGTGTAAATAGAGGACTGTAGCGAGACATTGAAAATCGTGCATGGTTATTTGTTAGTGGCGACCGCTAAGTGGTACCTAAGTATGCCTCCACATCGAAATAGACCAACTTACGGAATTTAAATGGAGGAGAATCATTGTTCTTCTCGAAGGAGGATTTTCCTGTCGCGCAATAGTAGCTCGTGTACAGTGGATCAGTTTGACAGTGATGTGAGGAGTTTTGAAGCACCGGACAACTCGAAAAACTGGGAGAGTGGGTGACGGAAAGTGACTACAGCGTGAGATGATAAACACATGGTCCGTATGATCGTACAGCTTTCTTCAGGCAATTGACAGCACGTTGGTCTACTGCTACAGGTGTATTATCGACGGCTTCGTCATTTTATCGACGCCTGCTGCACCGTAGACTGCATACAAGGATCTCTTAATACAAGATTCTCCTCATGGCAAACCATCAAGGAATGCGTCTGCAATGGGCTCATGAACACAGAGACTGGTGGACTGATTGGCAACAAGTTCTCTTTTCTGACGAATCCCATTTTAATTTGTGGAACTATGATGACTGCTTTCTTATTAGACGCTATGCCAGTGAGCGCTGTCTTCCAGATTGTATTATCGAACGTCAAAGGGGTCGAACATTCAGAGTTATGGTCTGGATTCACTCCATATTCTAGGTCGAATTCTCTCAAAACTATTTCACAAGTGTCTGGAGGAGTATGGCAGTGAGAGGCAGTAAGCGCAGTAACCTCCACAATATAAACCCCATTTGCCGAGTCGCCTATTGATGGTCACTGAAGTCCCAGTGATGCATCAGGTCGTAGTTTAGGACTCATCAGAGGCTGTGAGAGTTAATAGAACGATCACTCTGCTCTCGCGTTCTGTCGTAGCTCCCAGTAGATTGCTATGATCACGATGACCATGGTTCACTAATTCCTGCCTTTGAAAAAGGTAGCATCCTTCCCAACCAAATGTCGAGCAATCTTGCCGATTTACTCTCTTGCTTTCTTTATTCCAATTGCACGTTCTTTTTCAAATGGTGATCCCTGCTCATGTTGTTCTTGAATTCGTCTGCGAAGCATTGGTCCACGTGAGTTGAAAGAACAACATTTGCTGAAAAGTCTTGCGTTAACATTTTAATGTCCTCTGTTTTTACATCATTCTGTTGTTTTGTTACAATGCACTGAAGCTCTAGCTAGTCAGTCCCTGACCACTCAAAGATAATCATTTGCATGTACTATCATTAAGTGTGTGCAGGTGCATCTTCCCCTCATTGGGAGAATTCCTATTTTGTGCGCCACTTTTTATCCTGTATAATACATTTATTATGATAATCAGATTTAGTTCCATGTTACATCTGGCTGCTTCTAAAAATTAAACTGACAATGATAGTATATATTTTTTATGTAATTTCAAATATCACACAGGTTGCCTAGACGAAAGAACTTCCCGAAATATATATATATATATATATATATATATGTTTTCAGAAGAAGAAAAATCATTTGAATATATTTGAACGAAAGATTATGATGATTACTCTGAGCAAAATTAGGTTAAACATCATTCTAAAACAAAAAAAAATGTAATCTTCTTTCGTGTCCTCCGAGTTAACTTTTTGTTCATACTTTGTGTGGTAGAACCTAATTCACAATGAAAGTGCGGAGTCTCAACAAACATTTTTAAGTGCAGTTAAGTATAGCAACCACGAAAATTATACACCGGTTAAAAAATAGGCATACAGTCGGACCCCAATTAACTGAGCCCTGTTTAACAAATTTCGAGATTTAACGAATTTTTCTCTCTTTCTTGTATAAAATGAAGGCACTCCCTTTCCCCGATTTAATGAATAATAAACTCCGATTTAATTAACTATTTCAACAGCTGTAATTTTTTTTATTAATTTGTATTACACAAAATTAAGATTTTTTTCCCAAATAACGTCCAGAACAGAAAAATATTTTCTTTTTGCAGATTTTTTTGTGGTATGCAACAAATTGGGAAACGATTTTCTGCTGCGTATAAATTATGTACTACATTAAATTTACCCAGGCTCAGTAAAACTGTATACACTGATTATGAAAACAAACTCATGTCTGTCAGTGAACTATAGATGCAAAAAGCAGCTTCTGAACTGTTAGTGTGCTACATCCTTCTAAAAATAAAATAGTTGAATGTGGCGTTTCAGTTGATGGCACGTGGCAGCGTAGAGGTCACATTTCCAGGAATGGGTGTGTCGCAGCTTTGTCAGTTAACACTGGTATAATAGTGGACTTAGAAATAATGTCGTCCTATTGTCCCACCTATGGAAAGATTTCTAAAATGCCTAAAAGCAATGAATCGGAGACTTTTGCTGCCACAGGAATTTTCAAGACTCTGCGTTGGAAGCTGTTGGTACTAATAGAAACTTCCAACGTTCTATTGTAAAACGAGTCTTAAATTTGCACACTATTATGGTGACGAGATTCTAAGGGCTTTATCAGTATCAAAGATACTTATGGGAAAGATAGCGTCTCTAAATATGAATGTATTGGTCATGTTCAAAAGAGAGTAGATGCCAGATTGCGCAAACTAAAATTGAAAAGTAAAAATCTGTCTGGTAAAGGCAAACTCACCGACTCTTTTATTTACTGAGTGCAAAACTATTATGGGATTTCTGTTCGTAGCAATGTTGAAAATCTGTCTGGTCTTCAGCAAAATATTATTGCGGCCTTGCTTCATTGCTCATCAAGTGTCGAGAAACCCATGCATGGACAGTGTCCCATCGGAAAAGATAGTTGGTTCTACTACCAGCGAGTACTATCTTGTAGCCAAAAACCAAAAGAAAAATATAAAGGTTTATCTAATGAAGTTTTAAACATGATTAAGCCTACATATTTAGAATTATGTACAAAGAACTACTAACTAAATGTCTGCATGGCAAAACGCAAAACTCAAATGAGTGTTTTAATGGCATTATATGGCAGAGAGTACCGAAAGAAGTTTTCGTGTGCCTCAAAACTTTAAAATCTGGTGCATTGGATGCTGTTATACAATTTAATGATGGGTACAAGGGTTGTGTTGACATTTTTAAAAAACTTAATATAACTCCTGGTTATTTTACTTTAAAATCATACAAACATCTTGACGTAAAAAGAATTAACGATGCAGAACGTCATTCAACACCAAATGTAAAGAAGCGTAGAAAATTTTTAAAAGCAACCAGGGAAAAAATCAATGTTTTAGCGAGTAAAGAGGGTGTTATTTATAAATCAGGGGCATTTTAAGTATATCTAATTGTGTTTAATATTAAAAATTGCAGTTTAAAGTTTATTTCTGATTTATCTCAAAATGCATTTTTTTAACGTATTGGCATTTGACAACGTAAATATCAGAAAAAGTTATGAACAAATTAGTTTAAATTTTACAAGTACATTTATTTTATAGATTTAAAGAAGCCCTACTATTTTCATGTTTATAGAGTTGATATATTTTTAGTAACTAAGATGTATATCATGCCTCGTAATAATTTTTTAGTGATTTTTCAATGTTCTTTTACTCGAACCTTGATGAAAATTGTAATAATTTGATTATCATTAGGAAAATGGTACCAGCCCTATAAAATGTTATGATGACCAACATCAAATTTACAGAAAGTGATATTTTTGTTTTCATTTGAGTTATGTGCGTTATTCTAACAATGAATTTAATTACAATTTTCACTATGTTTTTCTCCCTAAATTTTTTTTTTGTGTTATAAGTAAAATATTAAATGTATTTTTCATAGTTTTAAGTTATGTTTCATCAGTAAAAAATATTTTAATAGCAAATATTACAGTTTTTCAAAAAATTTTCTTCGAAGGTGTACAGATACCTTAAAACGATTTAAAAAGTGTAATAAAAAGAAACTCCTTTTATTTTCCAAGTAAAAAGGCGCAGAAAAGTGAAGAGGAAAATTGAATGTGAATAATTTCCAAATGATTGTAGAAAAAGATATTAAAATAAGCGTAAGCAGTAAAAAATAAAAAAAGAATAAATAAAGTGAGGATGAAGAAGAATTAAATACTAAAAAAAGCGACTTCATTATGGAAGTGAAAAAAAAAAAAAATAGAAATCATTATTAAAAATAAAACTGTAGAAATTAGCTATTTACTACCATTAAAAAGAATTCTGCCTGACAGAGGTGGAATTCACCACACAAATTTATACCGCGCAATTTATTACTTTTTTAAGAAAAAGTTGTTGAGTCTTTACCAGATTTATATGACATTTCCCATTGGAGAAATCAGTAAAATCTTAACGAAAGTACGAAAAAAGAAATTTAATACCTTAAAAAATTTAATTGACCAAAAGAGCGAAGACTAGATTTTAGTATATTATATTTCGAGGATGCGTGGAACCTTAAAAGCTTGAAGAATTGAAATGGGTCGATTCATCACTAGAGGGCGCTGCGATCGTGGCCATCATCACGTGATTAACAACGTGCTATCATGTAAACAAATAACAGCTAATAGTATGACACTTGTGATTGCGCGCTAACTTTCAAATTTGTAAACATTATTATTTTATATTCTTTAAATTCTTTTTAGTACTTTAAATATTTTTCATATATTTTCTACTATTTTAGTTTAAGAAAAGGGACTAAATATATGTAGTTTTAGTTAATAGTATTAGATTTAAGTTTAGTTTATACTTCCATCCTTTGGCTTCGAATTTTTGTATACTTATAGGCTTAGTAATTATTTTTTATAAGTGCCGCCACATTATGATTTAAATAATTCTGCAGCGCTCTATTGAACAAATTGGTTCTGGAAATATGAGAAATATACTAATATCAAAATTCATGATGTAAGCCAATTTTTCTCGAAAAATTCGTGCAGACTGTAAATAGGAGTGGCTCGCCGAAACAAAAATTGCTTAGTCTACGGAAAAGTCAGCAAGAGAGCGATTAGTTAATACTTCGGCTGTTGAATAGGACGAGAGACTGCAAATCAACTTATTATGATGATTGGATAATAGAGATTCCACGTAAATGTATAACCCCGTTACCTGAATACATTACTTATTTGCATTTCTAGACACTGTTAGTTGTGTCCGAGTGCTGTGAAGAACTTCTGGGATTTATTAAGGGAATTCTAGTTCTGTGGCATTTCTCAAGATTGTTTTAAAAGGATAAGTTTTCATTGCTCCTGAAGAATTGACTTGCTCTTTGAAATCCTGGAACCCCCGGCCTTAACAATATTATTTTTACATTCTAAAATGTGTCATGTTTCAAAGCAGATGGATACATTCATCCATTCTTTGTAAGCAAAGGTATTTATTTCTTACAAATTTGTGACATTGGTTATATTTTTTTTAAAATAGAAACTTCTTGGTAATTACGAAAAAACCTGTGAATTTAACTTATTTTTTAATATTCATATAAAGTTTCCTTTTTGCTATTCTTGAAAATCCTTTTCAGTATTATTGTTTGGACATCAAAGTTTTTAATGTTAATCATTCTTTTATTTTTTAAAATTGTATGGAAATATTTGTTTGGTTTACATCAATTAGACAATTTAAATACAATTCAATAACTCATAAGAAATAATTTGTAATAAAGAATAATCCAATAACATTTAATCATTATTTCTAAAAATTATGTATTAACATGATTTTTTTTCTTTAACTTAATAGTGTAAGAGTATTTTCTTTTTAAACTTTGAAGATAGTTTAAAGAGAAATTTCTAAAAGAAATTTCAAACCTTTGTAAATGATAATTACTAAGTAAAGTCAGACAATCAAAGCTGGCTAATGTGTTATTTCATTACAGAATCATCATATATTTCAAAAGATCTTACTATGTCTTTGGAATTTTTATAGAACAGTTGTTTAAAAATTAGTATACAATAACAATGTTTCAATTTTATGTATCCATATTAATGCAAATAAAGATTGAAACTGACAAAAAAAAATTCTCTTTTGGAATACATCTTAGAAAAAATACTCTTCACATGAGTACATAATGAAGTAATGTCACCGATAGTCTTTCATAGAATATGAAAAATGCATTTTTTAAATTGCAATGAATTTTTTTGTTAAAAAAATAAAATTTTCACATGCTTCACTTGTATTATAATCATGTAATATTAAAATTAAATGTTGATAAATGATGCATTTTAAATAATTGTAATTACTAAAATAAACTAGCTAACAAAAATTTTGTATGCTTCTATATGTAAAAATTTTCACGAAAATAATTTAGCATGTTTCAAACAATTTCTAAAATTTTCGCATATTTTAATATAATTCAATTTTTTTCCAAGGAGACAATAATTTATAAAAAAAATTTAAACATTTGTAGGTGATAATTACTAAGACTAAAATTGCTAATATTAGTATTTATAACATATTTTTAAAAACTTCACAATGTATTGGTATAAATCATACTATTTTAAGGCTCACAATGCCCTAAACATTTAAAAAAAAACAATTTTTTAACACTTTCTTATGGCCCATACCATTGAGAAGCTTGCCACCAAATTATATATTAAAGATTAAAATCATTATTAAACATCAACAAGTTACCAAGAG